>DWPV01003498.1:0-15112 GCA_018251915.1 Urbanus proteus proteus | reverse complement strand
TAAAAATGTCCATGGGGGGCAGGGACAACTTACCATAAGGGGGATGGGTAGCCATTTATTTATTTAAAATTTAAAAAAAAAAAAAAAAAAAAAAAAAAAAAAACATGAGATTATTTGCAGAGCACATCGTTGTGTAAAGACAAGCAATTTCTCGTAAAAGTTAAGCTCTATTTTAGTTACGTTCTACTTTAGTTATCACTAACAGAGATATTTCTGCAAAATAAATATCTACATACTTAATTACGTAAACAAGGTTCATATCAATATTGTATAAAATATTTAAGAATGATCTCAGATGGAATATTTCGCGTCTTGAACAATTGTTATACAAAAATACAACGCACGATAGACATTTTTTTTTAATGGGTGGTAACATTCGTTACTTTTGTAAAATAGTACCACTGTAGACAAACAAAACGATATATACCTTACCTTAAAACCATTCTCAAAATTCGACTTTTTATGATTTTGAAGATGTAGACGTAGTCTTCAACTATCCCTTTTGTATAAAATGAAATTGTTCTAAGCCTAGAGACGCATTTAAAACATCACTTACACTCGATTTAATCAACTACCGGTAAATACACTTTAACTGAGAAGATACAATAAACTCATCTGACTGCTCCTATATTTGTCTTAACCGTACTTCCTACTTCAAATGTGAAAACTGTAGCATGACCTCCGAGATATTACAAGTACGCAATCAATTTCTTCAGTAGCCAAGGTCAATATCCCTGACTGATTACCAACATTGATAAAAAATATTACGACAATGTTGCTTCTTCAATTTTTATCTAATGCCGTTTAAATTTCTAACGTAACGTATGTAATAGGTACAAATGCAATATTAAGAAAAAATAATAGAATAACATAAACATAAGAAACGCGCATAGCCCTGCGGATTGCGAAGATTTTAACCTACCTAAAAAATTAAGCAACGTCGGGCGCGGTCGGTAGATGGATGGGTGACCGCTAGTGGCAAAAATTTTATGTGCGTTTCCGTGTTTCGGAGACGACGTTAAACTTTGTCGGAGGCCTTATGGCTGTTTGAAAACATGCGACACGGATGGCCACTAACCCGTATCTCCTCCACGAGCACGTATTGGAGCAGCGTGGTGGAGTATCCTCCAAGACTTTCTCAATTGTGGGAAAAGACTCGTGCCCAGCAGTAAGTGCATAAATAGGGTTGCGGCAAAAATAATAAAGTAACCATTAAGATAGAATAAAAAATACAAATAAACAATTCTTTCACCTATTGTATAACATTTATACAAATAAATAAAATTGAAGTGTCTGTTTGTGATTTCAAAATTACAATTTTTTATTCAATGAATATGAAACTATACATGATACCTATTACCTATAACAAATATGGAATTTAAAAAAATGTCTGTCTGCCTGTTTGGCTGAGGTATTCTTCTAAAAGGCTGGATCGATTTTGACTTTCTCTAGAAGATAGCTAAAGGTCTAAGACACAACATAGGAGCGGGATGATATTTATGTTTATGTGTATGTATTCTTTTTTACTTTTTAAATGCGGGTGAAACCGCGGCGATCGGCTAGTCAACCATAAAAATATATTTTTTATTAATGGTGATCATTGGTCCTGTCATCAATACTTCATATGTTTCTGCTGGACAATAAACATGAGTAATAGTTTTAAATTTTAATATTAGAAAAACTGTCATTGTTAGCGAAAAACATTCATAAATATAAAATAAAGATTTGGTGCTACCTATAGTTCACCGATTCATTAAAATGAATTCTGGTTTCTGATTCTAACAGTAACACTTTTTTGCAATATCATTTCAGTCAGAAATTTCTTTAAAAGAATAGAGAACAAAGAAATCCATTACTTTTATTTGAGCTTCCGAGCTGCAGGATGTAAAGGTGAAAAAAATTAAAAGATGTGATTATTCGTAGTAGAATTATCTTCATGATTTCTTACCGAAATAATGTTCAAGTATGTATATCAAAACAAACGATTTTATTGTAAATTTTCCTAAAGTATCAAGTTAAAAGTAAATTACTATTATAATAATACTTAATTAGTAACCAAAATATACCAAATTAAGAAAAGAAACAAATTGCATGTGACACAAATAAGAAACTATGTGATTTAATCTAAGATATTTAAAGATAAACTTGTAGAACGTATTTAGTTAAAGCGTATCTTCAATGAAAACTAAATTCATCCAGTAATTGGGAATAAGCCCCAAGTCATTAATATAGTATAGTCATATAATATAGTAATCCATTATTTAATATCTTAAGTTGATTTATATAATGCTAAATGGATTTCAACGCTGATAATCTTATCTTACTAGTCTTACTAATATTATAAAGCTGAAAGTTTGTGAAGATGGATGGATGGGTGGATGTTTGTTACTCTATAACTTAAGAACGGCTGAATGGATCTGGATGAATTTTGGCGCAGACATAGACTGTAGTCTGGAATAACATATAGGTTACTTTTTATCCCGGGAAAAGGTTCCCGTGGGATACGTTTGTTTTGTCGCTTTGTTTATTGATTTACTTTTCAAATGCAGGTGTAACCGCGGCGATCAGCTAGTTGTGTCTAAAATAAAAAAAAATTGAGAACTTCTGATGATTCCTATTAGATAGTGGTTGACGATACGCACGTGCGCTTCTGTGCCTAACATCGCAAGTAAAATCAGAGTGGATAATCAAAATATGAGAATATGAAACTACTTAATTAAAGTTATCACGAGCAAGATGTTCAATCTTAAACGCATTCGTATTTTAGTAAAGTTAAAACTAAAACATTAAATAAAAACTTATTTAGTTAAAACGTTTTCTCGTCTCTCCGATGCGAAGCCGTTAAGAAATTTGTAGCTTTAAACATTTATTATTCGCATTATCATTAAGTACATGAAATTATTTAGTCATAATTAGTTTCATAAAAGCGAATCAGATAAAACAGGAGAAACCTAATGTTTTAATGCAATCCAAAAAAGAAAGTTAATTCTACAGCTTAATGGAAAAGTTGTCGTAAACTGACCTATAAGGCACATGAAAAGAACCAGTCAATAAAGGCGAGTAGAGCCACTATTTTTACAGACGCGCCTACTTTTCAATTAGATTGCTGTAATAGGAGCGGCCGTATAAATCCCTCCGCAACTAACCTAATAGTAAGTCGGTGCCAAGAGAATACGTAAACATTGCCGCAAAGTGCTGCTGAGTACAAACGGGTACGGTTGCAGTAATTGGGCTTCCTGTATTTTATACATCGTTACCGCAACGTGCTTTCACATTTCACGTGTAGGTATTATAACATATGTAACTTCACCTATGGCGTTCGTATTTGTAACCACGTCGTGAGTTCATGTTTTTGTATTTTATATAATAGTTTACGCTTTGTTACTGAGAAATAAATCTTTTGGCGGCTCGCCGGTTTGTTTCGACGAAGGTTTCCGAGTTAGATCATCGGTCAGGAAGACATCTGAATGATGAATTTCGATTTCTCTTCTGGGTCGGATTTTTATATGTAGTTATATTTGTGTAAGTTTATTATATTTCTTTTTATTAGATAAATAAGTGCATTTGTGGATACTTCGCTGAGGAATTTGATAGGGAAATTCATATTATTAGTTTTTGCTACTTTCTTATTGCTAAACCCGCAAGTTCTTTGTTTCACGAATATCATATAACAAACGCAATAAATAGAACTACAATATAGGGCGAAAAAAATTGTTTAGTCTCGACGAAACATGACATCAAAAAAGTAATGGACATAATTATGGCGGCGAGCTGGCGGGCGCACCCAGCAATATTTCGAAATGGCTACAACTGTCACAATCGATAGCCGAAAGAAATTTTATCCTCAACAAACTAGTGGATTTTTCTTGATGTCGCAACTGAACAACTTAAGTTTCTTGTTTATGTTGCTATAAGGTAAGTACTCGTTGCAAGCCGTCTAGACGCTTAGACGGTCTGCTTTGAAACTGGATTGAACGCTACCGGAGACTAGCCATTAATAATAGACTTAGGGTCGTTGGACTGCCGACTGAAAGAAACTAATGATGACCAGCGGAATACGGGAAGTTTGAACAATTTGCCGTTGACTGTCGTTACAGTAAGGTTTCAGAGTCGGAAGTCACAGCTTAATGGACATCTACATTATCTACATCTTTAATCTCGAGATTTTCCGCTGCGCATCGACAATATACCAACTGGTTTAAATAATTAACGCACTGTAATTAAATAACCCGAGATGTCATTAGTATGGAAATAGTTAAATGCTATTGAGAATCATTTAGATTTAAGTCGAAATGAAATGAAGTAGCTGAAGTTTATAATGAAAAGGTATCGCCGACTATTATTTAAAGTAGGTTGTACGGACCACTACAAAATTAGGCTAATTATAACTCTCTGTCAACCAAAATTTATAAATTTAATCTAGACATGAAAAATGACAAGGATGATCAAATGATCATGCCACACCCGAACTTATTACGCTTATAAGGCTAAAGTTTTGACCTTTGACCAAAACAACGGTTAAAATACAGGTATTACCACCATTTTAAATCAGGAAGTACATGTACCATGCAACATACATAGATCGACAATCGAGTGCAAAGTGTCACAAGGACTGATTCTCCAGTCCGTTAACAAGTCGGCCGATATCGAGCGACGGGTAAGTCTCGGCGCCGTAAAAGGCGACACAATACACATTTCTCCAGAACCAGAAGACGATTTGTCAACAGTCTGTGTAAATACGCTTTCTCAATGTCTGCAACAAGTTATCACCGAGCGATCTGTGTACACATTGCTACAGTTGGTGAAGGCAAAAAAATCATATCCGTTTAAATAGGTCCAATGCTAACAAAATTTCACGTTAGCAACAAATAAACAGTCGAGTAAAAAGTGCGTATAATTTCCTACACAGCTCTCAGATTGTTTCACTGATAAAATTTAAATAAAACCCATATAGTTAAGCACGGTATGGACTTTCTTACAGAGTAACGTTACGTAGTACCTACATACAAGTGACCATATGGACTCAAGCATTCACGAAGAGCGTAATTATCTCGCGATTATCATTATGACCTTATAGAATCATTACAACGGAACAGCAACACCTGGTGCATACCACACATATTACCGCGCATTTGCTCGACTCGGACTTAATGTGTTTTCTTACCGTAAAAAAGTGATGCTCACACGTCATCGTATGTTTGGCAAAGTCACATTTCGTGAGATTTATTGAGTTGTTGTTTAGACGGTGCGTCTGGATACACGCCTACGTAGAATTAGTAGACACAACGATAACATTTACACACGAGGCTTGTTTATTAGCAGCGAGGGTCGTCCCCTGCGCGAGGGGACATACCTTCTGTCGTCTAGGAAATTATTTTGAGGGAATGGTAACAGAATTACTTGCAGCATGTTTAATATTCCATATGAAACGCAGCGGCGTGAATCATTAAAGGCATTACTTATCTACGGATGCAAGTATTCGTAATGTATGAAGATCTTTGAATGGGCCTCTTGTTGCTTTAATGTTCCCAGGCTTGAGCAAGGACAGATACAATCTACATTGTAACGGATATACATATTATAACTACAATTTTATTGTGTAAGAACAAACTGCAGCATTCTAAAAATATCGACTATCTGCGACCCTGAACGTAACTAACCGCATTAGCCGATTCTCCCCTCAAACGTGCAAATAATCCGTGTTCCGCTCGGTTGAATCAAGGTCGATATTATATCGATTCTTCCTACACTAGGGAGCGAGGGAAGTGTGACATGTGTGGGTGTAAGAGAAAGCAATTCATACCAGCTGAGCGATGAGCTAAAGTATGAATACAGTAACACGCAACCAGAAATGGAAGCTGCAAAAGTTACACTCCGGGGATATAATAAAACGGCTGTCCAAAGTCACAACTCGGGCACATTGTTGTATTATTTAGGAATCGTAAAATTTCCCCAAATGTCAGAGTTTGCAATTCGCCAACAGCAGCATTACGGTTCATAACCGGATATAATAAAATCGTCACATAGCTATATCTATACAAATATAAAACGTTTACATGTCTGTTTGCAACTTCAAAATTGTCTTTTAGCGTATCCCAAAACACAGTGTTGGGGGTAATCTTGGAGAAGACTGAACGAAATTTTGTCGGGACATTTACTTGAAGGTTGACTGATGTTGTTAAAATTAGCTATTTCGACCCCTGCCTTGGTAAAATAAGACTTCAGCAGTAACGAGCAGACCTCATCATCATAAATTAAAAATCGGTAAACAAAAGACCACCGACCCAGTGGAGCCGTGAAAGTGAGCATTTACGACTGTGCTATATGAAAAAACAACTAATTTACATTTCTCCGCATAACTTATGCAACAACATTACTGTTAGAGGTGTGAGTGATTACCATAATTTTGTTAATCGTCTTGCGTGAAGCTTGTTAACGTTACGGCTGGTACGAGAGTCAACGCATGGACCCATTGGGAGCGATTGAGAACAGGTTTCATTCAATTCAGTTACACAACCTTTATCTATTGTTTTTGGCACGCGCGTTCTATTTTCAAAAAGCGCGATTGTATGGCGCACGTCACGGTGGGTGCGCGTGCGACGAACCGAGCGCGTAACGCGTGAGTTACGGGCGGTTCGCGGGCTTCGTCGCCATGTTTTGTCGGTTTACGCGAACGATAATCGCATTTTGATAGCAGTATTCAATTCTGTTAGGGCGAATTTCGTGCGCTTTTCCGGTATTTGTATATTTGAGCTGGTATGACTAATGTCGTTTAATCGATCGTGCGATCTCATTCTTGGAAAGATTTTGAGTAAGTTCGTTCGAGTGAGTTCCTTTAATATTTTAATCTACTTCACTATTTTTATTTATAACGTAGGTTTTCCTTGCGTCTTTATCCTATAGGTACACCATTTTAATGATAGCAAAATTATCAGAGGCGTGTCATGCAATAGTGAGAACAGCATAGGTACTAAATATTACCGAAGAAATGAAAGCGAAGCATTGTGGATAAATCACTGATAAGCTGAACACACCCAGTCTCGTGTTGAATAGGCATTACTAAAGTGTTAATCGAATTAACAGACGCGTTTAGCTGGAAGCGAGCTTTCTATGTTAAATGCATATCATCAGTCTGTTTACTTAGGCATATTTTCTCACTGCTGGGTACGTTTTACATCTAAATATAAATCAAGAAATTAAGAATTTACTTCATCTACTCCTGACACTATTAAAACGCAACTATCATTAAAACATATTCTTTTTAGTGCTTAAGTTCACTTCTGACGGTCTTCAGGTCCTATGAAGATTAAATGGGAACGCTTCTTATTTTCGTATCTGACAATGCTTCTCCCAATATACTTGACAACAGAACTTAAAAGCATAAAGTTACATATTTCGAACAAAAAAGACCCACACAAACACCCAGACCCAGAATGAAAATCAATAAACTTGCTACAACTGACTAAACATCATATCATTAACAACCATCAAACACTGCTTTATTCTGTACTTGCCGTACCTACCGAAATAAGATTACCTCAGCCAAACAGACAGACTAAACAATTTTAATTGCATTTTCGTTATAGGTATTGTGTATACCGTTATATGCATTGAGTGAAAAATTGTTATTTTGAAATCACATGCAGACACTTCAATTTTATTTATTTGTATGGACTAAGAGCACGCCCTAACATTACATTTCATTAAACATTTTTCATACAAATGTTTTCTGTCTCGTCGCTGTAATATAAACTTACGTAGGTTGTTGTTGTACTCGGTCGTTTCCGTGCCCTGGTGTGTGCAGACCATTATATTAATGAGTGTGACATCACTGGATCTTGCTGAAGTCCCGAGGGATTTTATTTTAATTTGTTATTCGATACAGTTGGAATTTGTTAGCGCCATTAAGAATGTAGAATTAAATTTTAGTCCTTAGTTCACAACGTTGGCAAAGTGAGATTAGTAGACCTCAGCGCACTTTTGAGAACTTGATCTTCCACCTATTGCTGGATACTTGCACTGCTGGATTTTGACCTCCCATATTACGTATTGTTATGCGTATTGATGACCGCAGCAAGTGTTAATGATACACAAAAAGAAGCTGTTGCCAATGTTCTTGTTCCTTGGTCACTACCTACGACATCCACGAAAAGAGAGGGAGTGCTATTTAACATCGACTATACACGGTACAATTAACATTATCTTAGTTTTAAAGAATTTCCATGCATGATTTTCTTCATTGTCAAAGTATGTCAAATTTAATGATACAGTAAAAAACCTTCAAATTAATATGAAGACGTCATAAAAATACTTTGGCAGATGCGACTTCCTTGATTAAATTTTATAGATGTACTCGTATGTATAATGAAAATTTTATAACTTTATAATTTTATCTCGTCATAAGATTAGTACCTAATTAATTAAGCTCGTCTGTTTTTTATCACTCGAAATTAGTATGAGTGACGTAACTCACGGTGTAAAGTTTGACTTATTAATAGTTTCTAGGGGCATCTGTAAATCTCACAAATGCGGTAGATGCCCTTAATGGTTTGACTACGGAGGAACCACGCATATTTCTGCATAATAACAGTAGTGTCAAGCGCTATTGTATTCTGGATTGAAGGGTGTGATAAAGGAGATATAGGTACTGATCCGAGGCGTTCCAACTTAACCCTTATGGGTACAGACAGGTGAGACTATAATATTATTTAGAGTTGATAATAGAAGTCTATGGAAGGCAGAGGTCACTTACCATTAAGTGAACCATATACTCGGTTGCTATTCCGATATAATTAATTGATATCAATTTACAGAAACAAAATATAGCTAGCTGATCCCCGCAGTTTCACCCGCGTTAAAGAAAAAGGCATACATATTTAAACATATGTGGTACCCAGTGTCGTAGACACTGGGCGCGTGCTCGTGGTCCGCGCGCTATTGGGTTTTTCGAAAATCAAAGTAGACTATTATACGCCTCAGACTTTTACCTATCATCCATTGAAAGTCCTGTCAAAATCGGTCCAGGCGTTTAAGAGATTACCTCAGCCAAACATACAGACAGACAGACAATTTTTTTAATTGCATTGTTGTTATAGGTATCGTATATACTTACATATGCGTTGAGTAAAAAGTTGCTATTTCGAAATCAGAAACAGACACTTCAATTTTATTTATTTGTATAGATTCTCTATATTACAACTCTCTATTTCTATCACTCCGTATGTATACGCTCATATAATACGTATAGGCCCATAGAAACATTACGTCAGCCTCAGTAAAACATTGTAAGTACACAAAACAATACAGATTCCGTTTAACCAGCGACATTATCACCTTATTTCAATGCAGTTAGTTCAACTGTTCAACTTTTTACCTCGCGTTACTTGAATCTGCCATACAAAGCAACTCTAGTTAGTACTTACTAATAGGGTTGCAATGCCGTTTTTTCATAATTATTGATTTGCATAATAGATGTTTGATTTTAGACTAGTATTATCGCGGAATTGATACATTTTATAAAAATTGATACATTTTGTAAAATGTATAATAGATGTTTTTAATGTTATACGAGATTCTGTAGGACATTATACAGATGATGGTGTATAAACACTATCTTCAATAAACCTATATTACTTATACAAATTACTTTTTACTCATTACGACCCGCGTGTCGGAACGGCTACCATACCGATCTGACGGGCAATGGGTCCCGGGTTCGATTGCCGGCCAGACGGACATCTAAATGATGAATTTAGTTTTCTGTTCTGGGTTTGGCTGTATGGCACCCATGACACAGGAGAAAATCCTACTGTGGGGGCTATGAGTGTAGAAAGCATTTTTTTACTGATTCAATAAACCAGTATTTTGATCTCATACAGACATCCCATCCTATTTTCACATTGGTAATAGAATATGTCCGACGTCTAACGAATTTAATCCAGGATATGGTCAGTAGTGTCTTCCTGCGAACTTACATATTGGGGTCACAAACACAGTTAAACGCGGTGACTACGGTTAACATCCTTAACATTCAAGGCCTATGTCTAGCAGTGGATTTCTTGGAGCTGATCGATTGAAAAGACGTTCAAGTAGTGCGGCGAGATACCTACATGGCTTGTTTATGAGTATGTTACTGTTGTCTATTTGTTATTTAACCAGAACGAATGAACAATGTAACATGTAAATCAAATAATGATAAATGGTTTTATCTGTTATCTATGAAGAATCGTATAGGCATACCAAAATAATATTGAAGTCTCATCTCCAATTTGTCTCGACACAGGTGCGTTTCTACTTTTATTTTAAACGCGTCACATTACTGTCACCTTATTCACTCCAGTCTTCCTTGCTGTGCAGTCGCATATTTTTAGGTAGATAATTTGTGCGCGTAATATTTTATTTAACAAAACTAATGAGAGGTGACAATGTGGCAACCCTGTTAAAATTACGTATATGTGAACCGACCGTGACATCCCCGGTCGTTCACCCCGCCCACTGATCTTTATACCGACCTACAAACAGTTTCACTGTTATCGTTATCACGAGACTTCTTTTTGTGTAGGGAAATAAAGGTTAGTTTGTGGAACTTGTAAGAACCGACCGTTGAGTATGTGTGGTCGTACACATACACCTTGTTAGTCACACACACATGTGTACCTACTGTGTGCACAGTATGTTCCGTGTATGCCTGTGAGTTGTCTAGTATGTAGCTGTACCAGTGTAATAGGCTAGGAGTAGAATTAATTAAAATAGCCTGAATATAATCCTAATTATTATAAATGCGAATGTCCGTTTGTTTTTTATAACGCCTTCAAGCTTTAACTACTCAACCGATCGTTATGAAATTTTGCACACACATTGCTAGGGGTCCAGAATAGGACATAGAGTACCTTTCATCCAGAAAAAAGATGCTATTCCTGAGGAATAAAAATACATTTATACCTACAACCTACTTTGATACCTACGGCCTCTTTGTGCGAATATACATATTATATACCTAAGTCTACAAATGATACTAAATTTCAAGATTCTACTTTCCATGTATTTCTTTAAACTAAATACCTTTTTGTTAGATGTGAAATGTATTCAATTGACAAAAATATTAGTTACATATTCCATTGGTGCAAACAGGTTCTCACAACTAGGGATCCAAGAGCATACTCCACCACGCTATTCCAAAGTAATCCTGTATTACCCGTTGACTGGGACTGTGACTCCCATAGGTATCTCTTGCTAACTCTAAATAACTATGAGTCCTATTAATACACATTGCTATCCCTCAGGACTAGATCAAAACTTGGAAAGCCTCATGCAACTTTGCATTACCACAGGTCAAAACATTTTAGTTACCATTACAATACGACGAAAATAGGTGTGACAATAGTACCATCGTAGTCGTTCCACGCAGATCACATCTTTATTGTACAATCAGCGAAACAGAATAGATTACCTTTTGTTGTGCGTACAATAAATGTATGTTGCAAATGTAAATCTGAATGTACTTACTTAATATGTACCTTCCTTTTGTCCGCGACTAAATGCGAATTGTACCTACGTAAATAAAGGTAATATAAGGTACTCACTGTACATACCTTTTGTCCTCAACTAGATGCAAACTGTATGTAAATAAAAGTAACAATATAAAGCCGGACAATACGGTCCGCGGTGTGTAAACGTTGGAACGATGGAAAACTTAAAAAAAAACGAACACTGATGGAAATAAATGTGACATAGTAGTTTCATTCAGGATTTGTTTGTTTACAGAGTTTGTTGCTGGCTAGTTGTCTGTAGGTATCGGTAACCTATATGAGTGGACGATGATGTCAGTAGCTCATGATACCGACTATACCGAGTATTACAATTAAATGCTGTTTGATCTCTAATAAAGATAGAAAATAAGGAAACTTGAGTATGATTGCATTTCCGGATGACTGTCGGTTACACATAAATTACATACTTAGGTATGAATGATCTTTTTTTTGATGACGAGGGGAAAACCTTCAGAAGGTATGTGTGGGATTTTTACAGCACTAAACCCCCCTAGTTGCCGTCCTCGGCGCTCTAAATAGGACTCCGCGATCTCAGCATGGAAAGCCACCTGGAGTCCTCTGAACGCGTTGCCTCATCGGGTGTAACTCACCGTGTCAGTTGCACGGCGGTATGCGACCACACATACCGCCGTTCTTCTCGGGGTCGCTGGATGGACGGTTAGAACTCCCGCTCTAGCCGCCCGCAACCCCGGAAGCCCCCTTTTAGTCGCGTCTTACGACAGGCAGGAGATACCGTAGTCCTAGTTATTGTAGTCCCGAAACTACAGGGACACAGAATGAATGACGTATGTATATAATTAGGACCTTATGATAAAGACCTCAGCTATCATTAATCTGCATTTAGAGCAGCAGAAATTTTCATATTACTAACCTAACCTAACCATAGCGTCATAAAGAGAATAGATGTAGGTACTAGAATAGAACCCTTTAGATGTCAAAGAGACTAATAAAACAGCACTCACTGAAATGAAGGCTTAAATAATATAATTTCGCTTTTTGAACTTAAACATAACAGTACCGACGATCAAAGTGCCGATCCACTCAGCACAAACACTCAGAAGAGCATTGCACTACGGAGTCGCGACAAAAACCACAACGAGACCGACTAAAGCATCAGTCGTTATACACAAATTACCTACTTGCATTGTAAATTGAATGAGAAAGCCAAAGAGAATTGAATTAATGTCATAAAATTAGCTTTCCAGCGATTTTATAGACAGGACTGTTTTCATTTATGATTATGTCAATAACACACCTATTTCAACTGGCAGTGTATAAGCACTGCTGTGTTCTGGATTGAAGGGTGTGGTAAGGGATATACTCATCCGAGGCGTTCCAATTTAGTCCACAGCGATAGCAAAGCATTCGTAGCCAATCACAGGTAGACTCCGTTCTTATCTGGGGTTGTTTACAAATGTCTATGGGCAGCAGCGGCCACTTACCATGAAGTGGACTGAATGCATGTTTGCTACTCCAATTTTATATTAAAAATCCTTTAAAAATAAAAATAAATGGGCACTATTTGAAAATTAGGGAAATGATATTGGCTTTCTACGTTTGTTTGAATATTGCATCGGTGCACGTGCGGGTTAAAAAATACTTATCACTATCCTTATCGATAATGGAAACATAGTGCCTGGGAGTTGTCAACACACAATGTTGTGACAATTGTGCAAAGTCTATCAACACAACACGCATTTGAACGGCGTAGTTTTAACATTTCTAATACGGAGAGGAAACGTGTTCAAAAGTGAAACAGAAATAGCTTTGATATAAAAATCAGAATCTAGCAGAACATGATGTGCATTGAGATAAAAAAGATAAAAGCTTAAGTAAGCTTAAGATAAAAAAATAGATCTTCAGTAGCATACGGTTAACACAAATTAAAGGTGCATTTAGAAGCAAAACCCTGGCTTATATACCTAATGACTTATCGACTGTCATCTTGAAGCGAGTATTGAAGCTGACAGCTAAATACGTACGTGAGAGATCTTACGAGATGATCAGCAATGACCATCGGAAGCATTATAAACGTATTATCGAGATCGAGCAATCAGTGCGAACGTTTCTCTGCTAATAGTTTTGCAACATTTACAGATACACTGTTCACTACCGTTGACTACTGTTTGCGAGTAATAATGATTTTATTTTATATGTAGGTAGGTACTATATGTGTATGTATAAAACTAAGAAGTGTACACATGTAACACCTACTTAATACTTTTCAATTAATGACAAACATATTAACGTAACACGTAGCGAAATAAATTAACACGTTATATTAATGTTCTTTTTTTTTAAAGTTCCCTATATAAAAAATATAATAAATATTACTTACAAAAATGTTATAATGTACTATATACTATATCTACTATATATGTCTCAGTTGCCTCATAACACCAAATTATAGAAGATACATATACTATTCAGACCGTTATTAAAATGTTTTAATAGTTAGAGAGAACTTATTAACTCATTTTACAGAAGCTGTGCCTCTCTACCAAATCTCTTGCAATTGAATGAGATTTGCCGTAAAATCCTCGAATCGACAAGAAGATCTCAAATGAAAAAGAGAATAATATCAAAGCTATCTAATCTATCTATGAATCTACGATACAAACGTTGCGATTTTACAAATGATCGAGAGTTCGATTTCGAAGCAGCGATATATCAACAGTAAGGTCATGTGCCTCATTGAAGACCGACGGCCTCGTTTATTGAGACTCGATCCAATAGGAGCTCAGTTGACATGTACTCAATGTGATACGGCTATACAAACTTTATCTTACAGATAGCAGAAATAATATATAGAATTTTTTTTATTAAAATTTGTCTTAAGTTAGATTGTTTAAATAGTCCGGGTAGATAATTGAACTTAGGTAACGTTTATGTAAATAAAAATAGGAATATAAAGCAGACTCAGAAATATTATCAAAAAATTGTTAAAACTGCAATGGCCATATCCCGTTTTATTGTTATCTAAACACGAATAAGTTAAAACATTGTCTAATTGTCTTAATCTTTCACATGGTTCCTATTATCTCTATCTCGATTATTTTAACAAAATCCTCATTTAATGGATAAAACGTGAGAATAATTCTTCACTGATTTTATATTTATGCAATTTAAAGGAAAAAAAATAAACACAAGTAAAACCTGCAACCGACAATTTTAATGTTCAATTGAGATCTACGTAGATATTACGTACTTTAAAAAAGTTGAAAAGTTGCTTGTCTTCTAAAAAATCTTAACATTTTATGCCCTAAGACAAAGCAGATAGGTAGCCAAGCATCAAATCACTCCCATTAATAACATTACAACTACTCATAAGAATCAGTTCCGATTCTCGATCATCCACTCACCACAAGAGCTTACGCATAAACATACAAACGCTTAACATCTAAAGTGTTGCTATTTGAAGAGATCTAAAATCGCTCCAACATTTAGTTATTTCGGTGCCGAAGAAGGGCAACGTCTTTGGATGGTCACCTGTTTATAAATGATTTCATCGATTAATTAAAATATGCAGTAATTGGAGCTTTAAAACGTAGCGTAGATTTTTC
>DWPV01003497.1:0-15113 GCA_018251915.1 Urbanus proteus proteus | reverse complement strand
ATTTTCGTTAGTGCTCATATATGTTTTGTGTGCATGTGTCGTGTGTGTTTCTCACTTTCGTTTATCGGTTTCAGTTGGACACGCTAACACGTCTGTCGACATTTTTTAAACGCTTTAAGCTCTAGAACATTGATACGTTTGTCATTTGGCAACTTTTCTATTATTTGCGGATGCGTGAATTAAATTCTTTATTTTAAGATACGTGTATTTTATGATACACAAAAGCTTTTTTTAGAACTTTACGCTCTTTCAGAACTTATTGATTTTAAAGCTTTTTTATCTATAAAAAAGTAATAGTTTGACGACAAGACTAATGAAACGCAACTCGCCCAGAATATTTAGAATTCTATAAAACCCACGGAATTCATTACAGAATTACGAGTCAAAATATACCTAAAATAATAAAATTGTAAATAATTTCTGTCATCTGTGTGAATATAACGAAAGAAAGAGTCATTGAACTGTTGGATTTTTACGCAATTTACTGGCTCTTGGTATTTGAGAGTTAAATACACTCATTTGATAACCCATTAAAACGTAGCATAAATTAGCGTTAATGAATTCGAAAAATTGATAAAACGGCTCTGACTCATATGTAATTTGGTATGACTAACCTTTTTAAACATCTTATCATTAGTTGAGCGGTTATCGTATTGTTCTCAATCCTAGTCTGGGGATCGCCCCGGCTAGGCAACTAGAAGAATGCAATCAACCCTATGTAGTCGATTTAATTTTAGATAATAACTAGCCCTACTTTGTAGTACAAATACTACAAATAACTTTATTGTCCTCCCGATTAAACTACTTCAACTATCTCAAAACGCAACACGTTTGGACAACTCATTAAAAAATACAATCAACTTGACACTTTGTTGATGTACCCCGCAAACTAATCAACAAACATACCAACAATCGCTACCTACCTACCGTAGTACCTACCGTAGTATCGTACCCACTACCTACGTAGTACCAACTATCACGGCGTGTTTACGCGGCGGGGTAGTCAGACGTCGCAACTGGAGCGTTGCGGCGCCGGCGGGCGGCGGCGCGCGCGCATATTGTTCCACCGCGCCTCCTCCGACTAACTTCATTATGAGACGTTTTAAAATGTAAATTGAGTGGTAAGGGAGTGTACGCACTGGGACAAATTGCATGATACTACTCATCGACTCAATATTGTTCTGCAGGTGGATACGGTTCTCGCGGAGTTCCATAATGATAAGAGTTTAGGATATAGATAGTCTACCACGTAGACTTGACACATTATTTGTTTATAGACCTCTTAAGCGTGTAGGTTTCCTCGCGATGTATTCTTTTATTGTTGGAACAAATGAAAATTTATAAATTATCTATTATAAATTATATATCTAGGATTACAGATAGGTGATCCGATAGTTATTAGACAATATTATTTTATAGAGGCAATTCATTTCATAAAGTTTATTAATCCGGTTAATTCTACACAGATTTAGATTAAGTAGACACTGGACACTATTCGGGAATGTGTCGGTAAGTCTACAGCCTTAGTTAACAGTAAATCACGACATCCGCCACGTGTCCAGCGTGTACACAGCCTAGTATCAAATCACTGGACGCTCATCGCACGGCGCATAGTTATTGAATATTAGCCAGACGCAATTTACCATAAACGCAGTATCATATCATTACCGAGTCGTTACACCGTAAAATAATGAAAAACGCATACTATTTACTTTTTCATACAATACACGTATGTATCATTAACCGCTTCTAACGCTTACTTGTGAGATTACATGAAAAAATATCATTTGAACTATGGATTTATAATGCAGAATTGATATTGCAACATAACTAACTTTCACGATACGATTACTATACGATACATTTATTGTTTACTATTTATTAAATAAATAAATGGAAAAGCATTTATCCATGTACCTATATAAAAGCGTTTGTTTTACGCCAGAGTCCGTCACTCTGATACCGGCGATTGAAACACAACTCGCTCCACCATTCCGTTGCGAACTCACGCCGTCCGTCAACAAAAATTATATCCATAAGTGCATTTAAACCTTACAATGTATCGGGTCGGGTCGGGTGTATTAGATCACACCGGGCGATTACCATCACACACCTAGGGGAGGCCGGGGCACTGGCGAGTCCATCAAATAGATCGGCGGGCCGATACAGTCTCGTATGGAGCCCCGTTTCACATTACGATATTGGCCTCCGCGTCAATTCTGTATGAATACGACCGATGACCGAGGGTGATGCATTTTTGCCGATTAAACGCCCCATGAGTCACCGGTGTATACGTGACGGCACGCGTGCGTGTATTGTATGCGATTGTCCGTTCCAAGAATCAAAATAATAATGCGAGTTTAATCTAATGGTTGATTAATTGCAACGGGTTGACAACCACTAGCTTGCAATCCAGTGGGCCGACCCAGAGCTCGACCACAATTATTGTTTTTTAATAACACTGTAAATTAATTTTCAATACAATGGTGACAAAAATACGAGTATAACCAAAAATGTTGAAAAGGTGGTTATGACGGCTGGCCTAAATAAGAAGCGACTATTAAAGCCTTAGGAGTACCATG
Organism: Urbanus proteus proteus; assembly: GCA_018251915.1. Lineage (NCBI taxonomy): Eukaryota > Metazoa > Arthropoda > Insecta > Lepidoptera > Hesperiidae > Urbanus > Urbanus proteus. The sequence continues at coordinate 12,531 of DWPV01003497.1, read as the reverse complement.
TTACAGATGTCCATGGGTGCCACTTACTATCACGATCACTTACCATCAGGTGGACTAAATGCTCAATTGTAACTTACATTTTTAAACAACTGATTTCCTTTGCAAAAATGGTTATAAACTTATAACCAACTTAAAGGTAAAGCAGTTTACGACGACAAACAATTATGAGGGCGAGTCCAAACAGAAACGGAGTGGAGCCCAACAAACGGGGATAATTAACTAAACGATAAACGTGTATCGGTCCAACAGAACGAACCGTTCGTACAAGCACCGTACGGAACTCGTAAAATCCCTTCAGACTTCAGCAAGACTGATTTGGTGCGCTTTATTACAGTCCATAAATAAACCGGGGCCGATGGTTACAAAAGACAAAAACGAGACAGGTTTTATTAGTGTACATTTCTCGATATGCGAGCACAGTCCATCCTGATATTGGGTGATCAATCTTTTAGCGAAGATAATGGTGGGTCGGTGTCGATGTAATAGTTCCTTGACCGGCCGAGGCCGATTGAAATATCCACCGGGCGGCCACGTGGTGCCGGCTGCCGCCAAAATAATCGCCGGCGCTCAGATGTGCAAATAAATCTCCAGTCGAATGGCGACGGCACCAATTTTGCTAACGACCACCACAATTGACGGCTTTTCTACATAACATATAACTCGAGACACGAGCGGAACTTGTCGGATATGACGGCGTAATGAAAGCCGAATGAAAATGAAGGTTTGACGCGTGATAGGTTACATCTGGGTTTAATTAATTTTATCGTTATTTAAATAAGGACAATAAGACATATGTATTTAGAGATAAATAGATAAAATTGGAAATTTTGTCTTTAAACAGCTCTGATAAGAAAACAATAAATACAAAATATTTATATGTATAAAATCAATGAAATGAGAATATATTTTTTTGTTTACGTTTCACATATTGTCATTGCTCTTGAAATCTGTAACCAACCGCAAATAAAAACTTTAAACATATGGCTTAAGTAACAATACACAGAAAATTATAATAAGAAGAAAAAATCGGATTCTTCACTTCCTAAACCTTAAGGCAAATAATACTTATCAACACATTGTGAAGGCTGACAACCTTGGTAGCACTTCCTTTACAAAACCGCTTCGGGCTTACCTGGAACAAAAGAGCATTTTATTAGGCGGGTGTTATTTTGGTAAAAATCGTGTAGAGGATGGGTTCGCGGCCCGGTGGGATCAATACGAGATCGCGAAGGTGAATGGTGCAAGTCATCGGGGTCGACAGCCATCGAAGACGGCGTGTTTTGACGCACTATTATAATGGCGTTAAACTGACACGGCCAGTTTTCGAGGGAAAAATATTTTTCTATCGAATGAGTATAATCTACTTGGCGCGACGGTGTTCAAAGAAATTACGCAATTGTAACTCTTGCAAACTGTTGTGACTTGGTAGAGTTTTTGGTAAGTTGGAATACCTAGCTAATATTCATATTCATAATATAATATAATTCATAATAATATAATTATTGCTCGTTGTTTAATTACATAAACAGGAAGGCGCACTCAATTTATCATCCTAAGTTATATGTCATAAATATCTTTTAAATTAGCTCAAATAGTAATGCGTGATATTAAAACTTACGCTAAACTCCAACAATATTAGAATCTATACTGTAAAATTAGGAAAAGTATAAAGAATAGATGAAAAGCAAATTTAAATTTACACTATCATTTTCCGTGAATATAAAGCGCCAGTTGACAACAAAACCACGTAGGTGTAATGTTATTCGCGTTACATCACGTAATGATTATTTATTAATGTGCATAATTTTACACGGCAACATATGCGTATGGCATTATCGGTGACGCGATATTGCTATTAGATCTCATATCTAGTAGTATTTACGATGCAAGAAAATCTTTTTACGATAGCACTTGTCGTAAAACAAGTTACTGACAATAGAAGGTCTACGATCCGTCGGTACAACATTACCGTAATGAAAGTTCAATAATCAAAATATTACAAATTGCAAGTGTTAACATAGTGTTGTTCGTATTTACAATACCTATAGAGAGGTGAAGTATAGCTTAGTGACAACATACAGATAAATGGTAGTCACGCATCAAACACGTAGAATAAGGTATGCGATATGTTGATTGAGATGTTCTGACGCAACTATCGACATGATTATGATCGATATTATACGAGATATGTGATAATAGATAGATAAGAATCGTAATATTATTATGATAAGAGTCCAAAGTATAATAATAGAAAATATGTTTTAAATGCGAAGAAAATATGTATAGCAAATATTAAACAGAAGAATTAGAGAAGAATGTTCAGCAGTAGATTTGACAGCATTAGTCATGTCTGATGCAGCAGTGCTGTTTTGTACGGGAAATGCCAATACAAAATAGTCAAAACATACCTGATGTTGAGCTTTTTAAAATCAACAACGGATTACCTTTCATTTAAAAAAGAAAAGTACTTTTAAAATTCCTTCACGTTACTAACATTATTGTTTGATCAAACTATTTTCATACTACATAGATATGAACATTTAACATTTTGTCGCACGAAATTTGTCCATAACGCCATGATCCCTGCATGTGGTTCCGTTGTGCGTGCATGGTATCTTATGAATCACCCGATTTATCTATCGCCGGGAGATTTATCGCCACTCGGATACCCTAAACCCGGGAACGTTTCATATTTTCCTTTTTAATTTATTAATGAGATTAGCTGAATGATAAGCGAGAACGTTTGTTAATCCACTGTTTACAAAGAAGATAAGTGTTCGGAACAAAAATAAAGGTATATAAATAGTCACTGATTATGACGTAACGATACCGTTGTTAGAAAGACTATTTAAATTGTTAAACTTTGCAGAATTGTTTCGGATGTGAAAGACTATCACTAAATTAATTAAAATTGGTATATTTACTGTTTATTTACAAGATCGCCAATACATCTATTGATTCATCGTTTTGCGAAAGCCCATCAAATCGAAAACAAACCATATTTATCAGACTCATTTATAAACATCTGCCGTCTATATTTAGATTCTTAATATAGCTTAAAATTTATATTTGGACCGTAACGAGGATAACATTGTCGGACTGGTATTAAGTGATATAAAATTCACAGTAGAATCGAGTCGTGGGTGTGATGCGCCCGCATCCCGTACCCTTTTTTTTTTTTTAAATACACTTTCTACACTTATAGCCCCACAGTAGGATTTTCTCGTTCGTAGACCCATTCGTTCGTTCGTTCGTAGACATTCGTTTACCCACACAAACACGCAGACCCAGAACAGAAATCTAATTTCGTAATTTGGATATCAGCCTGGCCGCGTATCAAACCCGGGATCCACTGCGTGTCAGGCCGGTGTAGTAAGTGCTCCGCCACGCAGCCGTCGGTTTTATTAGGAGAGTAATATAGAAAAGACACCCCACTGCCGGCCAATGTTTGCGACAATGAGAAAGTTATTCCTCGGCCCGCTCCCCGCGTCCATTGTTTACATGCGTGTAACTCGCGATCTATCTATCTATCTATCGCGATGCCCAGTTAATTATACAATACCGATATGCTTTAGAATTACAAGAAATACCGAAATTAATATGTCCCTGTTAATAAGGCTTATTTTGCAAGAAACCATAGAAAAGCGTTTTTAAGATTTTCTAAACGATGCTCATTTCAAAACCATTAAACTATTATACCAGTACAATATATGTAGAAAGGTGCAGGCGACTCTCGTTATGAGACAAAATTATTAGCAAGTTGGCAGATATAATCCCATTACAACATTTTCCTCCTTATTAAATCCCAACTAATCAATCCAACTTCTGCCTACCAACAAAAGAATAGATCAAACATAATCCTACGTGACCAAAATCTCTTCCTTGCCCCGGCATGATTATATCGAGTCGGTTGATTATCCTTGCCATGATGAAAATTATTAATAGCTATTCAATAAAGGTTTTTCTTATTGATCGGTGGCTGATTAATATCCTTAGATTATACTCTCTTGTACTCGCTGGACTATTATAACAAGCTTATATACCTCAAATGGTAAAAAAAGGTTATGTCAGCCTATCTTTTGTTAGTTTTTGTGTACTGTAATTAAATGATAGTTGGATTGATTTAAAAATGCGTACACGATAAAAATAAAGTTCCCTCAAAACAGAAGATTAAAACAATTGTGTATAGGTTATTGGGTCTAGATTTCATGGAAAAGAATTGCATCATGAAAGGCTGTTTTTAAAATCACGGACATATTGTCAAATCGGACCATGTCAGAGAGTTCCGAATATGTCACGACGGGTCCCGTCTCGCAACGAGCTTAGTCACATTATTACGGTAACTGTATACCGTCACGCGTTTTCACTACTTATCAACGTTCCCATGCTATCGTGATTAAATCAGATTCTCGTATACGCAGACGATCTAATCAAAAATATTTCTAGTATTTTTTCAAAAACACTACGCCGTAGTGTGCGAAATTTGATTCTAATTGTACCCCTGTTAACTCAAACCAGTGATTACATGACAGACTTTACAAATAACTATTGAACTTAAGAAATTTCAAAAAGCAGCTCTCAGTGTATTATGTCTTTTATTAGACTATACATATGTGTGATTAATTTAAACAAAAATATGATGTGTATAATGCGAACAAACTTTTGCTCACTCGTTGTCCCTACGTAAAATTTTATTCATTGCCTAAGATAAAACTAATATGCAAGAACGTGGGTTTAGGAAAATGTGGTAATAAAATATTTCTCGCTTCGATCAATTTATCTGTATAGGTAAAAAAATCTTAAGCTAATTAATAGGATCCTTCAGCTTTCGAAGGAGCCTTATCCAAATTAATCATCCTATAGCGGGTTGGCAACCCATCGGGTTAGCAACCCCGCTACATGTTTTTCCACGGAGCCCAATTCCCGCTTTTCGCACAATCATCGACATGAAAACAATTTCCGCGAATCATAACATCTTTTGGTATCACATTTCGGTGGCGGCGACTTGTTTTTTCGTATTAATAAAATAATTATTATGGTTACTGTCATATAAAACCGCTCCCTTAAGCCATTTATCGTTGGGCACTTTGCTACACTTAATGGATGTTCCGTAAATTTAAGGGATCTTAAATAACGGTGTCAACTATAGCTCCCATCGATGAGGTCACGACACGCGAGTCAAAATATGATCAGGTCAATATTCAGCGAATTCGATTTACGGTGAATATTTTGTCCGTAAGAGGGTGCGGCCGATGCGGCTCTGTTTGGAAATTAATATCATTAAAATTTATTCCCTTACATTAGAGACCCACCCCGCCGCCCACTTGAGAGCCCGGGGGCAGTGGCGCCCTCTGAACGCTTCCGGGCCACCGTCAGTTTGTGTACGTAAACACGTTTTAAATTATCGTTCGCTTCGTGCCAAAGAAAAAAATCACATTATTACCTGCAGATAATAGAGGCTGTGAGCGTAAATGAAGCTTACGGTCAACGCAATCAACGGTAGTTAACTTTTATAAATCGGCATACCCCTCAATTTTTCTCGCAACAAATGAGACCCTTCAGTGGTACAAAACATAAAAGTGTATCTTCAACGGCGGGCGATTGTTTCTCAATGCATTTCCGAACATTAAAAAAATATAAGTATCGGAAATCACAGCAAGCATTAAACCGAGATCGGCTCTACACAATGATTTTTCTCCAGCTAAAACTTGAACCTCCTTAAGAAAAAAAAGTAGCTATCTAGACGCGATACGCTTTGTATATACGTTCTCAACAAAAGTGCGGTTGCAGGGAGTTCGTGCAATAGGTACTCGTACTGTACTATCGCCGATGCCTCGTTTAGACTGTCGCAGCACTATCCTACTTGACCGAGGCAGCGAATAATAATGCCTTCTGGGAAACGTATGAAGTGTTCGGTATAAACCGAGCAGCTGGGTGAGTGCACGGGCGCGCCAGACTTCCACGCTGTAAACGAGGCATAAGAGGGAAAACTTGGGCGACACAAGTATCAACAAAGTATTCGCGACTAACAAGCGTCGACTGCAGCGCTCGATACGGCTAAGTTTTTAAAAACCAGTCGCGATTACATAGATAAGATGACGGAGTTCGTTCAAGACGTTTTATGTGAATACAATACTCAATATTTTATTAAAGAAATAGTTTTTTTATATAATAACTAACAAAGTTACTTTGCAAGACGATTGCTTATCGTCTAAACTCATGAGCAATATGTAAACAAAGACATCAAATTTTGTGTCAAACGTGAATAGAAACGTAGAGAACCTCAACCATAGCTAACCACTATATAGCTAGCTCCATTAATTGAATTGTACGTAATATAATCACATCGTTAGCCGGTAAGACAGTGTGCACGTGAAGGCGCGAAATATAGCTGCCGAGTAAGAACAAAAAGGAGGCAAGGAAGGCAGCGCGCGGGGCTTTTTACTGAGTGTGAACTCCGATATCCGTCTAGAAAACGAATTCAAATCCCACATAAGAGCTCGGGAATACTTTTAATCTTTTACCATTCGCCTCGAAGAAGGAATAGACACATTAAATCACGTTCACCGAGAAAATAACTATTGTCAAGTTAAATGAAGTATTTTAATGGATTACTTGGGGTTCATTTATTTAAAGTTAGTATAGGTGCTTCGAAACACAATTTTGTAAATGTTTAATCGTGAATTTAATAAGTTTTGAACCAAAATAAATTGTATCGGTTATTTTACAATACTGCTAACGATAATGCCAGTTAATGAGACAAATGTTCATATAACTTTGTTAGAATAACGTATATATTGTATGTCCATGCGGCTGAAATATGGCGGACACTATTTCACCAATTGATCTGTGTGTATTTATGTATAATTACTAACCTGTGTTCCACAATAAAAGAGATTTGATTTGATTTAAAAACGAAAGAAAATAACTTAAGAAGATGTTAAGTAGGTATAAGACGGCACTAACAATGCAAGTCAAACCTGTAATCCAGTGAGACTTCAGTTTCGATACACCGTAAAAAAAAACTTAATTCAAGAAAGACTAATTGGGATTAAGCAACCTATCTCACCAATATATTTTTGTCCACAACAGCTGTGTTGAAAATATACAAGATAGCAAAGTAAAAGATACATTGAGAAAGCAACGGGTAGACAGCGAAGATAAAATCCGTCGAAATTCAAGAAACTGTTAACAATAGCGGACTGTGCCGTCTAAAAGCGACACTGGCTGATATAAAATATCTCGCATGAGACGACCGTAGTAGCGATGCAACCCGGCTATTTATATCGACGATTTTGCATCGTATTAAAATAGAGCGTGTAGCGGAGTCTATTGTACATAGAGATATTATACTTAGAGTAGAGGAGCCATGGGCAGACCTGTTAATTCGAGTGTCCATCAAATAATAAAAGAGGAAAGATGACAAAACTATACTTATCTTTATCTAATCCCTTTATCAGATTAGGTAGCCTCATTTGCTGTCTCATTTTTTCAATAGCCATGTTTCTCTAAGTATAATAACTCTATGCTATTGTATCGGTAACTTAGCGTGGAACACATGAGCCGTAGCACTGGCCTTTATAAACAATATTAAGATATTCACAATGATTACCATCTTGTTAATATTTATGGGCGCGGCTATTCCTAAATCGCGGATATAGCGTCTGATCCATATTCGATATTCATTGTGCTTGACGTTAAGTGGGTTTGTTTTAAATGTTAATTATGTGAATGAAAAATATTAATTGCTTGTACTTATCGGGCGATATTTATACTGTGGGTAAAGGTTGTAATTCTATTACATCGCTTGTCATAGAATTTATTTACGAAGAATAAAATTGTATATGAATTACGAAAATAGAATATGCGACATTAACATAACAAAATTTTCACAAGAAATGCAATTTAAGACCAATTAAAATGCTAATATATTATTTGCAAGAGTCATTATGTTTCTATTTCTAAAATGATTTGTGTAATAAGTAACAAATACATGATAAGGCAGTTTAATTTTACATTCACGTTTAATTTATTTCTGATTTATCTTCACTTTTAAACATTGAACATAATCAATTGAATAATGTTTACCAAATTGAATGTTTAAAGAAACTGTATTTAAATACCGACATTTAAGAAAGAAAATTGAATAAAATGCAGTAATTACTGTAATAATAGAAGTTATCTTAGAACTTATGGTTCTAACATAATTCAGACGGTTCAGATTTAAGAGCAAGACGGAAGATTTAATTTGCCGAGCAATTCTTCGTGCGTGCAATTATAGGTACATACATACATACATCAATTAACATCAGTTATCATTGCGCTGAACAACCGAATAGATCAGGTGCTAGGGGACTAGACAAACCTAAATATTTGATCGAGGCGAATCTATATATAAATGTAGATCGTCCGTCAGTATTGGCAAGTGGCGAGGGCTCGCTCCGTCGCGGACGACACCGGTGCATTCTGGGCCGATTGGCCAACTGTTACTGGCTGTTGATATTTATTAATTCGTCCACATGCGAACCGCTTGACATGTTTACATAAGAGACAGTCCGACCTTACTGCTAAGATTGATATCGAAAGATTGTGTAAAATGTTTGCGCAATGTTTTCGAAAATCATTGCGCAATCGTCATCAAAAATTTAGCATCTATTCAGAACAAAATCATATCAACACTAAGTTTGTATTATAAACGTTAACAATTTGCAAAGTGCGAAGATTGAGTATGGTATTCAAATGTCACTAAACAGTCTCCATCTGTTGAATAAAGTGTAAACAAAAATAGTTCATATTCAAAAAGACAATTTTCATTTTCTCGGTTTATACGATTTAAAGGGGCCTTGATTTCGCTCGCAACAAAGCGAACAGAGTCTAGACCGTCACATTCGCTATATATACATACATATTACGATCCCGAGCGGCGTCTTCCATCGGATGAAATAGAAAAACAAATATCTGAAACGCGAACAATGTAACTGAAGATAAAAAGAAATGCAGTTCAAACCGCAGCGTCGGCTCCAAGATCGTGCCTGAGCGAAAGTTGCATCGGTTCAAATCAGATGCAAGAGAAAACTAGGGTTGACAAACGTTTTTTTCCCACAACATAAGTGTAGCAAACTAAAATACAGTTCATCTGATGGTAAACGGCCATTGCCACCCATGGACATTTAAATGTCCAAACACGGGAGGATAAGAGACCTGAGATTGATCACAGATAAGTTGCTACCTGAATGCTATGTTTGTTTAATATTTAAGTAATACTTTTATTATCCTTAAATTTACTCATATAAAATATAACAATCCTCAAAAGTAAGTAATTGAAAAAAATGTCTTTTCTTTCAGGTGTCTTAATTTTTCTGAGTATACTGTAACTTAAAAACTTAGGCTGAAAAATACATTAATTATACGTAAAAACGTTGACAACCCTAGTGAAAACCGAAGGTAGGTACGGTAGGTACTCGATGAGAGCGGTCGTTACGGGCGCACCGCTCGCGCGGACAATTAGCGTCCGATATAAATGTCACGCGACTGTCGTCTAACGCCTCTTTGACGCCTCTTGTCGTCTAACGCATAGTTCAAATGGAACATTTCATCTTAACTGTTCGAGTCTTTTATATCCCATCTATCCAGTCCTTTTAGGACCGCCCTTAATGCGGGTTTTTGCAAATAGTTACCGAGATTAGCGTGTATGTTGATACCGCAGCTAGTGTTAAGTTAGATACTGCTGCCCATATTCTGGATTATAATCCAGTCTTCAGAGGCAGTAACGTATCGTTAATTGATGTCAAATGTGCATCTATAATGCAATGCTTATGTTGATTACGTGAACGACAAAGATCATTCAACATCAAAAAGCCGTACCATACATGCTAGTTTTCGAAAAAGACGTTATTCATTCTCTATTTATCAAACATTATAAAAACGGCTTCTCTTCAACTCTAAGCCTTATGTTATTACAATAAATCCGTAAACTAACGGCACTGACAAATCAATCGCAATAAAATATTAATCGGATCTCGCGGTCAGTAATTCTCATTCGCAACGTAATAATCTTGCATAACTACATCTTACAAAGAGCGTGAATCGACATACAACATCGAGTTAACAGCGCATTTAACTTGCATACACCACCATCCTGAACCACTGTCGACAATTCCGCATTATGAATGTATCGTAAACTTTTATTTGAATCCTTAATCGCCACAAATTAGTAGTGGAACGACCGCAATAAACATTGTGAGATGCTAATAAAATCATCAAGCTGTAGCGAGTTGACATCGGCGTCGCATACAAATTCGCGAGGAAGTAGTGGCCGTACTCAGAAATCATTCCGGATAAATGCACATCGTGAATGCAACCGAATAAATACAACAATAACGGGAACATTACTCCTTTTGAAACGGCTGCACGACTCAATTGTCGTGTGACTGCCGCTGAGTTATTTCTGACCGACTCCATCCCGTTTCGGCGCCATTACCGTACGCCGCATACGGTATAAATAAAGCTAGTAAGCGGACAAGTGCAAATAAATACACAAAGGAGGCGACGTATTGAGTTTCACATCAATTTTTATGGGTCACCGGAGTCGAATAGTACAATTCGGCATATTCGTTTTTAGTTTTATTTAATAAACGGTTACGCAGCCGATATTTTTTTAGTATCGATATGAAAAACTGTTATTAGGAATATGGATTTGCACTCGTATTGACTCATTTAGTCTGTGAGTATGGAAGGTTGAATCGAGACGTCGACGGTTAATTTGACCTTTGAAAATTTGATTTGGTGCGTTTGTCGATTTGTTTGTTTTTTGTACAACGGCTGCCTATCCCTAAGCAAATCGATACCGTATAACGTATACGAAAACGGTTTAAGTTATGGTTTCAGTATGGTATCGCGACCATGCCTAGTATGAATGGAACTCAATATTGTGATGCTATTTATAAATCTCGATCACCCAATTCAACAACAAGTGTTATATGATTATGAATAAAAACAATGTTTGAATGCTCGTTGCGGGAATTTATTACAATTTCTCACGAACACCAAAACTCTTGAAGCAAACTCGTAACTTTGGAAATTCTGTGTATTCTCAAAGGAGTATTAAGCTTCACGCCATAACAAAGATTTACATAGAAATATTTTTGGGCTTTCCACGCCCGACGCTTAGTGTACAATCATCATGATTTTAATGAAAAACTAGACTTTCCTCGCATGGCCGAAGTAATTTAGGGAAATACTGAAGTTATTCTAATAACCCTTTCACATTTATGTAATGGTAGCCAACCCAAATATCTAAATTAATATACGTACGTGCGCCCTTAGCTACCTGATATGTAAACTAAACCAAAGAGCACATTTTTTTAATTATAATTTAAAAAAGAAGCACGCAGTCCATATGGTTGTGGCCATTATCCATCATGTTCCTAAGAGTAAAACAGATGAGGGCGTAGTGCTTTTGGAGTCGAATCGCGACGGGTACTATCACTTGTTATTGCGTCCACAGCGATGACAAGATCTTCTAGCAGCATATGCGTATTATTCTGTATCTTTTTTGCTTAAACCTCAGAAGTACCCACAAATTCTCATTGAATATTGTATAATAAAAAAGTGCCTTAAATAAGTAACACCAAAACCGAAGGCAACAAATAAGCACGCAATACTGATTGTGTCAAATCAGATTCGTACTTGGCTGGTTAAGTCTATTTCATTTTATAAGGAAAAGCACACCTGTTGGTTCATTTGCGTCGACTCGCGTATTGAATACTTATGTTCAATCAAAGATATTGTACACGCCTAGATGGAGCGACGGGTTACGGGAAACGATATTATAAAAATATATTTTGTATATGTGTGCTACTTTTCACGCAATTTGTGTTATCTGTGGCGAAATATACAGTTTAGGCGCAGGAACAGAAAATACAACAAATACAACGGCATGGTTAAAAAAAGATTTTATCAAGTCTTTTTTTCATTGAACTTCAGTACTGGCTATTCTATATGTTTGTGTTCAATACACTAAGTTTTAAAATACTTTATTATTATATATGATCAAAGAATGTATTACCAACACGCACGGCAGCCAAGAGTTTTTAATGGGAGTACAAGTTTACAAATATTTTTGTTAGTCCTTTACTTGTTTACATTGGTTAAGCGGTTAAATTTCCCTTTCTACTATGTGTATTTTGGTGCGATACGAGGATGCTGCTTGCGTCTACACTTCCATCTGCGGAATATTCGTTTTGAGTCTGGTGGTAAAGTTTTTGAAATAGGTACAAACTGTATTATAAAGTACGATATTTCCCTTAATGTGCCCAAAATGTTCCATCATAAACTGAAAAAATTATATGAACTTTGTAAAAATTAGTCAATTTTACAATTACGAAAGGTAGCCTTAATATAATTACTACATTGGGGAACCTTTTAGGTATATCCGAACTATTTCGTAGTTCGCTATAATATAATTTTTAACAAAAAAAAGAACCGACTTCAAATATGTAAATATATAAATAAACAAAATGCGCTGAAAAG
>DWPV01003496.1:0-15113 GCA_018251915.1 Urbanus proteus proteus | reverse complement strand
GAGGTTGACCACAGATGCGTTGCTACCCCTGAGGACTGAGTTGGAACGCCTCGGATAAGTATGTCTCCCTTACCACATCTTTCATACCAGAACACAGCAGTGCTACACTGCTGTCTGTTAATTCAAAGTTAATTTCAACATTTCTAATTTCGTATGGTATTCACATTTTTTAAATATCTATTTTAGTAGATGGTTTTTGTAAAATCTGTCTAGATAGTCGTAAACTACTAAAACGTTTTTAAAAAGTCACAACCAGAATAATTCCTTACATACTGACTTAAAAAGTCAGAAACAGCATAGTTCTTTATAGGTATATCTAACAAAGTGAGCATAATTCGTCACAGTTAGAGCAACATAATTGTTTCAAAACTAGAAGATAGAGTGTAAACATTTGAAAACAGTTCAGTCGGGAACAGTTTCGTTAGGAAAACAGTTTCGTTAGGAAAACAGTTGTTAACAAAACATTTGTATTAGACTCAAAACGCCAAATTTTGCTACATTATACTCCATCTACTTTAGGTTCTGTTTGTGGTATAAATAAACATTCGTTTTAATATTTTTGGCGTCTAAGTTTATAATACAACTAGCTGATCCCCGCGGTTTCACCCGCGTTACATAAGCAAAAAGGCGTACTTATTTAAACGTAAGTGATATCCCGCTGTCCACGACGGCATCCGCGTAAGTGCGGCGCGCGCGCTAATGCTTTTTAAAAAATAATATAGCCTATATTACGTTTAAACCTTCAGCTATCTTCCAGTGAAAGTCCCGTCAAAATCGGTCTAGCTGTTTAGAAGATTACCTCCGCCTAAAAGATAGACACACAGACAAAAAAAATCGCATCGTTATAGGTATCGTATATACTTTCAAATGCATTGAGTAAAAAAATGTTATTTTCAAATCGCAAAAAAGACACTTCAATTACAGTAGTGCTTAACACTGCTATTATAAGGCAGAAATAGGTGTGGCGGTGGTGCCACCGGAGTCAAATTAAATTAATTAAATTAGCTTTCTACCACCTACCAACAATAATGAGATTTAAAATTTATTTTAAATCTCTCTTACATTCTTAAGACAGCACACTATCCATACATTTCACACAGTTACAAAGCTAAAAGAAAATCCTAAACTCTCCTTTGAGAGAAACTGTAGGAACTTAGACATGAAGCTTCCAACACCTCACGTCACGTACGGCCACTTCAAGTTGGCTAGCGTCAAATAAAAACTTGGTAAAACTATTTAATTACCCTTATCTATTCGAAGGGTAAGGCTATAGTGAGGCAAGGTAACGAAATAGGCACTTCAACGCGCATTTTTATAAGATAGGCATCTTATCTTGACATTATTATCCATAGTATAAAACAAAGTCGCTTTCCGCTGTCTGTCCCTATGTATGCTTAGATTTTTAAAATTACGCAACGGATTTTGATGCGGTTTTTCAAATAGATAGAGTGATTTTAGAAGAAGGATATGATATGTTATATTTATATGTAATTAAATGCGTGTGAAGCCGCGTGCAAAAGCTAGTATGATATCAAATTAAAAAAAACTTAATAAATAAGTTTAGGTATTAATAAGTGTATATTGCAAATGATTAAATTGAATCTGAATAAAGAACTGATGACTGGATTTATGCGTAATCTATTTTTATAATAATAGTGAAATTACTATTATTAACATTAAATTTATGAAAATCAATACAATAAAGTTAGTATGAAATGCAAGTAAAACCGAACCAACTTGTTCTAAATAACTACAAATTCAACCAAAAAACATAAATATTATCTAAAAAATAACATATTCTTCAAAAATATTCTTCACTAATATGTACCTTGAGTGTATTGTACTCCAGGCAATATGTATTCATATCCATATTGCCTTGATATAACAGTATTTTTATGGCTGCCCTTTTCCGTGGATTTATCCTGCCTTATGATTAGATAAAGAAATCCTTCTATACACCGGTTATTTTTTTTTTTGTTCATATCTATCCATAGGAGTATAAAAAGGCACTTAGAATTAAGAACGTAGTGTAAATAAAATTAATTAATTTTAATCACTACATAGTATAAAACAAAGTCGCTTTCCGCTGTATGTCCTTATGTAATATTTGTATATTTAGATTTTTAAAACTACGCCAAAGATTTGGATACGTTTTTTTCTTCCTATTTATAATAATATTAAATAGCAGAGAAGCGTGCGAGGCCACAGGCAAAGGCTAGTAAATACGATATAGTAGTCAACCGACCGGTATGGTCTGACGCAATGGGTTCGATCTTCGGTCAGACAGATATCCAAGTGATGAATTTTGATTTCTATTCTGGGTCTGGGTTTTTTTGTGTTTGTGCATGTGTGGGTCTATTGCGCGACACAGTAGAAAATTCCCTGATCAGTGTATAAATGATTTTAAGTTTTTTTTTTCTTAAATACGCCACGCTGCCAGCTTACACTAAGCCCATACCCTTCTAATCTCATCATGCCGGCAAATTCTATTGGCCTCTAGCCTTTTTCTGCCTTTAGTCGCTAGAGAACAGCATTAAGTCATTAGTTTAAATACAATATTAACGTTATAGTCTTGAAAGTAAGTAATTATAAATATTGTTACTAATTTATTGAAGTTGATAAACAGTATGAATATGAATCTAATCGGAATAAATCCACTTAATTCAATCTTAATTGAGTAATTTTTTTGAAAAAAGTGTTGTTCTATAAACAACAACAACAAAAACACAATCAATATGTGAAAATATTATTATTTCAACGTAATTATTATAATTATTATTACAACAATTTATTAACGAAAAGTCTGAAGAATCTACATATAATATGAATCCATTCGAAATGAATCGTCTCAGGATGAATCCACTCCACAATTTCGTACACTTATTACAAGATTTATTGACGAAATATGATGTTTTTCCTAAAATTATTATCATATTTAACTTAGCATTTTTTGTAGGAAAACATCAAAAGAAAGAAAAATAAAAAGACTTAGAAATTCATAAAACACTATTTGATCTGCAAACCTAAGTATATTTTACTACATATAATTATAATAAGTGATTTCTGCTTAATACCTACTTGTATCCCAAAAAATATTTTTACCTACTTTATTTTTCAAATTAAGCCCATTTTCCTAAATGAGTATAATTAAGCCTAATTCGACCTTCAACACGTGTACCTGGCTTATAATTAAGGCTGCTTATTTCGCCTTATATTTTAGTAACTTATTTGTAAGTCTAAACTTTATTTAGGTACTTACCTTTCAAGTTTGAAACTTCGGAATTCTCTTTGATCTTCCCATGTTGGCTTTGAGACTTATAACTTGTCTTACTACCAGCGATTGAACGAATTTATCTTTAAATTTTTTTAGAAGGTAGTTCGATATTTTGAGTCGCTTAACCGACATGACAATTTAAATTGGACCTTATCTCAAAGTAACTGAGTACTTTCAGATAGTCGACTATATCTTTGTGTAAATTATCATACTGGCAAACGAGGATGCAGTCCACCTGATGTCAAGTGGCAACTGCCGTCCATGGACATCTGTAATCAACCCTATATAAGATCAAGGTCCTACTTGAGGTTGACCACAGATGCGTTGCTACCCCTAAGGACTGAGTTGGAACATCTCGGATAATTATGTCTCCCTTACCACACCCTTCAGACCAGGACACAGCAACGCTACACTGCTGTTATAAAGCAGAAATAGGTGTGGCGTTGGTGCCGCCAAGTCAAACCACATAGAGTTCTACCATCATAAAATAAACTAACTTCGGTACTCCAATTTTAAACTTAACTATAGCACAAACCTACATCTGCATATGAAATGATGATCACATCTCACGCATCGACCTCTCTATCTCGATGTCACGTGCCACTGCACTACATTCCTCGTGATTCGATGCCACTCAATCCCAACGAAGTGTGTTACGTCGCAAATTGGAACGAAACATACTTTTCATGACATGAATTTTACGCTCCGTGAAGTATGATACCCTAGTATCGTGTGTTAAGTGTTTATACTTAATTTATTAATTAAATTAATTAAGTAATGTATGTATTAATTACTTTTATAATTATTTTAACATGATAATAATTAACTGTATAGAAATAAATAGGAAAGTGTCTGTTAGTGACTAATTAATATCGTTACTAATACCTAATATATGAAAATATACAAGAAAATCTACAAAACTTTCCATAACATGACTAGCTGATCCCCGCGGTTTCACCCGCGTTAAAAAAGTTAAAAGGTGTACTTATTTAAACGTAAGATATATCCCGCGCTCCCACGGTCGGAACACAGCAGCGCTTAACACTGCTGTTATAAGGCTGAAATAAGTGTGACATTGGTACCTACGGAGTTAAACCACAATGGATTCTACCACTTTCAAGCTTCGACAACTCGCATGGCGGAACGTTCCATACCGGTCTGACACGCTATGGATCCCAGGTTCGATTCCCGGCCAGGCAGAAATCTAAATGATGAATTTAGATTTCTGTTCTGCGTCCGGTTGTATATGTATCGTTTAAGTCTGTGGCCATGGCACATACTACAAACGCGAAAATACTACTGTGGGGCTATGAGTGTAGAAAGCGTTATGAAGTTTTTATAGCTTAATGTAAAAGCAGCAATGGAACTACGTATAAAAGATATATCTGAAGTCAATCACAAATGCGTTGCTGCTCTCGAGAACTATTCAACTCATTTGAAGGTATAATTTAAAAGTTTAAACCATAAATAAAATATATAACACTGTCCTGAATAAAATGCATTAACACATAAGGCTGTTAATGTAAGCCTGCAACTTACATATAATAGCTTTTAAGCTCGAAATTAGTGGAGCTTTCTCAGTAAAATCGGATTGTGCAAACGTGCCCGGCACTTTGATCATGAAAAGCGGAAAGTAAAGGAATTCTGAGGGAAATAATAAGGTTTTGAAATATTTTTATGTGAAATGCGTTTATTTTTATGCTATAAAACTAATTCTTGCGTATAAATTTATGTTTTACTATGTATAATAGGTGGCAACTTGATTTGAATAGACTTTAAGTTAGGGCTATATAAGTGATATTATTATGGTTAAAACTTAGCTTCTCATTCGGGGGTCCGGATTCAAAACCCAGGCTGATCTGTAATCAACCCCAGATAGGATATTCTTACCTGGGTTTGGCTACAATTGTGCTACTACCCCAAAGAACTTAGCTGGAACGAATCGGATTACCCTTACCACGCCCTTCAAACCAGAAAAAGCAGCGCTTAACACTGCTGTTTTGTGGCAGAAATTGGTGTGACGGTGATGCCATTGTAGTTAAACTACTAAGTACATTATTTTAACACTAGCTTTTGCTCGCAGCTTCACACGCATTATATCACATATAAACCTTCCTCTTGAATCACTATTTAAAAAACTGCATCAAAATCCATTGCGTAGTTTTAAAAACCTAAGCATAAATAGGGACAGACAGCGGAAAGCGACTTTGTTTTATACTATGTAGTGATAGTGATTTTTATGTGTTGTTCTCTTAAAGACGTTATGTTATTAACAATTAATTTTACAAGGATATTTAAGTACAGTGCATCATGCCTCTGGGTGACTGAAGCAACTTCGCCTGTTATAATTACGGAAATGGCGCACGCTGTTTGCCTTAACCAAAATCTTCGGTTAACTTCTCTGAACACAAAGGATTTAACTTTCTAGATGTAGTGTGCCTTAATGCATAAGAGCTAGCGGTTTTGGTTTCACAAGAAAAAAGATACGGTAAGAATATGAGAAAAAATGACAGTAAAATCTAGGTAGTAGAAATAAAAGGAGACGAGGCGTTCCAGCTTAGTTATTAGGGGTAGCAACGCATCTGTGGCCGACCTAAGGTAATCTTATCTGGTGTTGATATGTTCGCGGGTGGTAGTGGCCACTTACCATCAGGCGGAATGCATGCTCGTTTACTAAATACTATTTTTTATTAAATGAAATATAATAATAGTGATGTAAAGTACAAATAAACAACAGTATCTTTTACAAAAGATGTAAAAGCGACTGAAAATCATTATAAGGTGGTTAATTATTAATATAATAAAAGTGTTATCAAAAATTCCAGCTCCATTTCCATTAGCGTAAATTAATATTCAAAAAGATTTTATGGAAAATATGGTATTTTATCTTTTGCCGTTTTTTATTATATTATTGACGTTAAATATACTTCCGTAAAAATACTTTGAATTATATAAAGGTTTTTTAATCCAAAAAGCCGTTAAACACATTTTAACATAAATTGAAGCGAGAATACTTTTGTTGCAACTACCGAAACTGCTCACATTAATATAACTGTAAAAGATAAATTTACTAAAGAAAAGATAGCCACCAAAAAGATAAGACTTCATCGCGCGAAAGAAATAGGATGACAAAAGTTACTTTCGTGGGTTATTGTGGTTTACTTGGTGAGAACAATTTATGGTGACTTTAACGCTTTTATTTCAGTGCAACTAGATTTGGAACAAAGTATAATTAATTTTAGTGCTGTGTAATATAAACCGTTTTATCTCACAATAGCGGTTGTTTTTTAACCGACTTCCCAAAGGAGAGGTTATCTATTCGTATATTATTATTTCTGCCTTATAACGGCAGTGTTAAGCACTGCTGTGTTCTGGCTTGAAGTGTGTGGTCAGGGAGACAGACTTATCCGAGGCGTCCATCTCAGTCCTCAGGGGTAGCAACGCGTCTGTGGTCAACCCCAAGCTGTTACAAATGTCCAGTGCGGCAGTGGCCACTTACCATCAGGTGGACTGCAAGCTCGTTTGCTACTCACATGCTATAAAAAAATAAAAAACTACAAATTTATTCCGTGGTTACTACTTTTTAAAATTACTTGACTTCCTATATATGTATAGTTTAACCAACGAGTAGTTCGCGACGTCGCGACCGATCGACTTCATTCATACATCATTGCACGCGGCCTGCTCCAACTTACGTCCCATTTAATGGAAATCGGAAAAAATTTACCAGTTTTCCCGGAAAATGGGAAAAACATGATTTCTTGTAATCTTGAATTAGTCGAGTGTTTATTAATAGTAAACCGTTTCAAAATAACGGTTTCTCTACGCAATAAAAGGGTCTATCTTTTTAATGCAATTGTATCTTTTATATTTTAGAAAGATAGGAGTTAGTCCTAAACTTAATTTGATTTTACTTTACAACTAATTGGAAATGTCTCTAAGAAGTTACTATAAAAAGCTGTGAATTTCGGTTTATTTTCCTTCAAAGTTTTATCATAATTAATTAATCTATCCAATTAAAAATTGATACATACAAGTTGTCTAAACTTAGCTTGTCAATATTATTAAGCTTTGATATTAAGAATTTCTTTTAAGAAGTTTTAAAGTTACAACTATTTTAAAATTATTTTTGTGTCTTGAAAAAGTCAATCAAGTAAAATTTTTAAATGAACTAGAACTAACCATTTATCAATCGAAGCAGTATTGTAGAGTATGACTCAGAGACCAATTACAACGACACCACAGTATCGACACATAAAACTGTGACAAAACCCTTCCCTATCAAAAATCGGAAATATCAATTCTTATATCGCGATATTTCGCTTCAACCTGTCAATTGTCGCCTGTAACAGGATATTGCTGTCTAGCGACCAACGGTTCCGCTCCCCTGGCGTTGTACAAAGGTGGGAGACGCGCCTTTGTCGAGGCCAGCGGTTGACAACGTTTGGTTTAGTTTTGACTTTTATTTTTGGAGTTTGTTGGCGGTTTGTCTCATTAGTGGAACTTTTGATGCGATTTTCATTTGCTTTTTATTTTATTTTATTTTTCATTTAAATAACTTGAGTTTTTCTTTCTTGTTCCACTGCTGAATATAGGTCTTATCAGAGTGCAAGAGGCTTAGATCATAATCCTCCAAGGCAAAGTGAGAATTGGTAAACTTCACACATTTTTCTGAACTTTATAAATAACTCTTTATTCTGAAATATCGTTTGAATTAATCTCAATCATACGACAATAATATTTCATTAATATTATAGAGCTTCATATTAAGTTAAAATAATTTTGTCTGTCTGTTTGTTTGTCTGTCTGTATGTCTGTTTGGATGAGGTAATCTTCTAAACACCTGGACTGATTTTGACAGTACTCCATTGCGGGAGAGCGGGATGTTACCTATGTTTAGATTATCTCTGCTTTATAACGGCAGTGTTAAGCACTGCTGTGTTCTGGCTTGAAGGGTGTGGTCAGGGAGACACTTACCCGAGGCGTTCCATCTCAGTCCTCAGGGGTAGCAACGCATCTGTGGTCAACCACAGGTATGACCGTGATCATAACTGGTGTTGATTACAAATGTCCATGGGCGGCAGTGGCCACTTACCATCAGGTGGACTGCAAGCTCGTTTGCTACTTACATGTTATAAAAAAAATGGACTTTTTATCACACAAAAATAGTTTTGTCCAAATCACATGCACTTCAATTTTATTTGTATAATTATGTCATTGGAGCGAAAGGAATTGAGACCCACAGTGTGAATAAACCCTTAAACACGGCGGGCGAGGGTCGAGTGACTTTGTTTTGGTTGATCAACGAGAGATCACATGCGATGTTCAGCTTATTAGTAAAGGTCTCTGCTCAGCGTCTTTTATTTTTAATTTAATTTTTACTCTTGTTTTTTTACAGCAGATTAAACAAACATTTTTTCCACGTATCGCTTTTTTGGTTTGATATTTTTTTTTCCCAGTTACTCACATAAATGTAAACATGGGAAAATTTATTGGACTGGTTGTCAAAATATACCTACTTATTATAGGTAAGCTTTTATATATATACATTCGTACTTATTTTTTTAGATAGCTAGTCATAAAATTGAGAGTCGAATCAAATTTGGTTGATTGTTCATGATGTAAAATATGTGTATGTGATGTCCATGATGTGAACATGGTGTATGTTAGGTGCAGAGCAGTCATTCAGATCTTTTTGCTAGATGCGGTTCATGTGACCGCATGATGGGAAAACTTTGAAGCAAACTCGGCAGAATGATTGAGGAAGATCATATATTTATTGCTTCGAAGGAGTCTGGTCAATGTCTCAAACTGACTGCTCAATCTTTCCCTTGTGGTGTCGGTCTTGAATAGTGAGTATTCACTTTCTACATCGTCACTTTCTATATCGTAGACGGGACTTTTATTTGAAAGTTTCAAATGGCTTATTTTTTGGTTCCTTTTTCATGAAACAGTGAAATTGATATAAAACTATATTTATTTTCACTTCTTCACACATTGTCTCTTCCAAAAACAGCTACATTCGCGTCAATTACCGTATCGGTGGCATCGCACGCGATCCAAATATTACCGCGGCACGTTCCAGTTGAGGCGCCGCTTCACCCAGTTTCGACGCTTTTGACCTACGGCGGCAACGGATGTCGTGTCGTTTCACCCCTTTATACTTATGGACGCCTAGTACCTCATCTACTTTGATATCGATGTTATGCGCTGTTTATGTTGACTGGAGTTCAAGAATGCGTCTAGGGATTCCGGATTCGATCCTCGGTCAGACATCTGAACAATTAATTCTGGTGTGTCCTGGGTCTGAGTATTTGTATACTTGTGTCTGTGTGTGTCCATGACATCCACAACATAGGAAAATCCTAGGTTGGGGCTATGAGTATAGAAAACATTGTTATTATTTACTAATAATGCCCCTCAAAACTACTACAACTACTCTATAGTAACCTCAGATAAAGTAAGTAGATCTATCATTCCTAAGAAAAAAATGACGACATTTTTAAAATGCTCGGGCTATTAAAGAGATTATGTGAGGGTAAATATACAAAGGTGCTGACATGAAACCACGCTAGTTTTATGTGTGTGCGTATAAATACATGAAAGTAGCGTGGTTTTTTTGGCTTCACTCAAATACAAGGCGGTGAGTAATCTACCTATTTTATTTATCTGAGATAGTAACTGTGACAAAAAATAATCGTCAAGGAAACAAAATTAAAATGCCAAATAATTATTGTTTGATATATTATTATATCTATGGCGTATTTTTGCACGTATAAAGTTATACGAGTATGTTGCTGTGCCCTCACTTTTAACAAACCTCACGTCATCACCTTGCGCTATAAGACTATATTGCTCTGTTTTATAGTCCCCGCCTCACTTCACCCAGTTTCTTGACGCTGTTGACCTATGATGCGAAAACACTCGAACAATTGAAACTTTTTGTAATAAAGCTTATATTTTATACCTTAGATTATCACAATGGCTTGAATATCAAAGTAGAATTTTTTTGCATCGTGGTGGCGATGGAATCACCGAGGGTATACACCACGGAAGAGACAATGTAGGGGAAGTGGCATAGGCGCCAATTAGTATGGAAACCGCTGCTGCCAAAGAAACACATAGAAATCGGTAACTAATGGTATTCTTACTACTAAGAGACCTGTATTTTATTAGTTCTCTGTTAATAACAACAATGAAGGAGGCACGTTTATAAGTTTTACAAAAATTTTACAACCCGCAAAACAAAATTTACATGTCTCAATGGCAAACACTGATGTTAAGTATGCTAAGCTGATCATGCTGGTAGTCGCCTCAATTCGTCTACATGCCCCTTCCTGTCTCTTTCTTTCGTGGTATACACAAACGACCAAACGCAAAACATAAATAGAAATAGGTAGGTACCTACATCATTTTGAAATCTGCCGCTCCGGTAAGAATCTGGAACACCTTTCTTGTGAAATCCGTATATTGACAGTTGTATTTGTAGTATCATACATACCATTGTTTACATGATTGCAGCTATATCTTAAGCTAAGAATGTATGACACCCAAGTATCGCAAAAATCGTACTTACGTACGTATTTAATATGAAACTACAAGTTGCCTATCGATAAGCTCCTCGTCACTCGTTTTCTTTCAAAATACATATTAAAAGTGAACCTATTCTGCCTATTACCGCCAGTGTTAAGCGCTACCGTTCTGTTTTAAAGAGTATTGCAAGGTACTTGTGGTTAATCCCCAATAAGATCTTATCTGGGGTTGATTACATGTCGATCAGGGCAATGACCTTACCATTAACTGGACTACATGCTCTTCTTCCTAAAAAAACTTACATTGACCTCATAACAGACTAGAAAACATAATTTTATCAACAAAATCAAATTTTCACCCACGAAAAAATATCATCATCATTATAATCAACTATGTCTACATATGTAATACACAAACAGACTCCAGATGAATGCTGCAAGCCGTGCGCAGTGCAAATGCTTCACCCAGTTTGGTCTGTTGACCCAGTGTCGACGATCTCACACACTACTCTTAACAATTACTAGATAAAATTCGTGTCTACATTCGTATGAGTACTTTAATGTATTATGCTTGTGGTATAATAACGTCGTGGGTGAATAACGCGCTGAAAAAACGGGGTTCGTTGAAAATAATACGTATCGCATTGATTTACTTCGACAAATCTTCTGATAACGCCTTAACTCATGTTATGGAGTCAGATATTTGAGTTTGTAGAGGTGGTGAGGTATTATGGTATGATAAGCATATGTTTCAAGTTTACGTCAAAAACTTATTTATTTCGGAATAAAAACAATATATTATGTAATTATACCCCTTGAACTTTTTGTTCTATCTAGAAACTTTATTAAAAATCCCTTTCGTCATTTCCAAGGATATACATTTATACATGTAGACAAAAGGTAATAAATGTGTTTTGTTGCTAAATTACAAAATATCAGAAACGGTGTTACAGTTCATTTCATAAAACACTTCAAAAGTTTAAAAAAGGAAAATATCAAGGCTAGACAAGCTAGAGAAATTTATTTTTAATTGTATACTGAAGTTCGTCACTTAGTATTGATTTAAACATTACATACTAAATTGTAGGGAAAACCTATGTGTCAGGATTTACGGAGTTTCCTGCTATTAAAATACTAGAACTTAACGAACTTAGCTTTCGTGACATTTATATTTATACGTCGTTCATTGCGGGTTAACTTGGTGGAAATGAAATTGTATCTTTAATACAATGATCAATGTAATTGGTACAAGATATTAAATTATAATATGTTGTTTTATAATAAGAGGTAGAATAGCTTTATTAATTTAGTACTAGACGTCTATTTGACCTCTTTCGTTTTACGGAGTTGTGCTTACAAAATCACTTGTACGCCGCGTTACTCTTAATTCGGTTTAATTCTCATATAGGTCAAGTTATCAAGCCGATATCTAACGATCTGCTGTGTTTTACTTTATATTTAAATGGTTTGTATTTTTGGCGAGAGTTTTTTTAATGATTTAATTTCTTTACAGATCGGTGATAGCATTGACGAACTGAGTGGCGACGTCAGTCTGAATCGCAGAGGGTTCCGTGGTCGGTCCCTGTTTTAGCAAACATCTTAAAAAATTAAGATTCTTTAGGCGTGTGTTATGTCCAACAACGGTTGTGCCGATTTCTGCTTATTTTAGGGGCGATAGCTTTCGAGCTACTAAAGAAAACTATAATTCTGATTGTCGTGCAAAACTTTGTAGTCGTAAGATTTACGCCTATTTCCTCATCTTTAGAGGTGATAAAATAATATTTTTAATATTCTATTTTTTAGTATAGAAGTAGGTTTCTAGGAATCAAGTCGTCCATGAAGCAGCTACAATTACTAACCCTGAGCATAAAGATTAAACGACTCATGTCTCTCCCTTACCACACCCTTCGAATATGAACACAGCAGCATTTAATACTGCTGGCATCTGGGACGAAAGAAAAAGGGTAATCAGTTTCCCAATATTGTGTAATGACTTCAGATTTACAAAACATAGTAAGGTTCTTTAGTTCTTATCTTGTTCTTGTCTGCAAGTTGTCTTCAACTTACGCAAAACATTACTAAGGACTGTATAACGTGCTACGGCGTTTGGTACGTAGCATACTCTATGAGATCTCTTGGATCTATGAGGATAGAACTATTACTAAAAATTAGTGGTTATTAGCTATTGGCGGTAGTTAGTTACTATTATTACTATTAACAGCCATTGAATACAGTAAATTCTACATTTCTAAGCATAAATCGCTAGTAGTTTATTTTGATAATGAAGTAGCAAACGCGATTGCAGTCTACCTGGTGGTAGGTGTCCACTGCCAACCGTGGTCACCTACCACCGGGTAGACTACAATCTCCCCCATGATCTACCCCAGATAAGATAAAAATCATATCTGAGGTCAGTCACAGAAGCGTTGCTACCCCTGAGGATAGGTTGGAACGCCTCTGATAAGTATGTCTCTCTTACCACACCCTCTAAAACACAGCAGCTAAACCCTACTGGTATATTGCTTGTATGAATATGCTACATTTATGTAGATAATATCTTAATAGATATTTAATATTTAAAATGATTACAACATTGAATCGACTTGGGAACAAAATATACATATTTTAATATTGAAGGTTCCTTTAGGTACCGTAGAATAAAGAAATAGTCTATTATTGTTTATCCAAGGTTAGGCCCGGGGCTGTTGGAATGACCTTGATTGCCTGGTTTCACGTTACCCCAACGGGTAACTTCCTAACCTTAAGCCGCAAGCGATAGAAATATGTAAACGATATATCTGTACTTATTATAAAGTCCCTAAAAGTTGTCTGTAGGTATATGATGGTTTTTCTCAAAATCTATTAAACGGATTTTTATACCGTTTTTAGTAAACGTTAATGCAATTCTTGGTGAACGTGTACACATGTTTTCCATATGGGTGAAGGAAAGGTGACATAGCATTTGATCAAAAATTTCCTCGGAACACTCACCATTGTAAAGCTGGTAGAACACGCAAAGCCTTTGAGCCTTCGGAGGGACATAGGATCCCTATGTCCCTCCGAAGGCTCAAAGGTTTTAACCGATACGTGATCCTTGGGTCGTTGATGATTCGGATCGCACGCCTTTGCACGGAGTCAAGTGGGTTTGGCTATCGGGAACAATTCAACGGGACTCCTACGTAAAGCGATATATGTTTGTATTATAAAAAAAAAAACGATTAACAATATCGATAACTAAGAAAAATCCTATTATTTTTGAATATTATTTTACAGAGCCCAAATCACAAAACTTTGTTTATAGCTCCTCGTAACTCGGTGGCGGTGGAGCCTGCACCTTATGTTTAGCACGTGCTATGTTCCGATGTAACGATAGGGAGTCTCTATGGTTCCCATGGGGAGCATGGCAACGTAATAGACTAATGTAAGTTGTATGAATCATAGTTCGCAGGTATTATTGTTGAAACAGAAAAAATGTTTCTGTGAAGACTAACATACATAAATAAATTATAATAAATTGTATAGTCAATATTATTATTAAAATTGAGAGTTGCGTACTAAATTTATTTTAGTCCGTTGCAAGATTGATTATATTTATTTGTTGGTTGTACTGTACAATTCTTATGGTAACTTTGTTTATTTCTTTTGTTCCAGCAATCTTATCAATAACTAGTAAAATCATTTATGTCCCTTAGAAAACACGATGTCCGTTAACATTAGAATATTTCAAAGGTGACAGTATGCGTATAGTTCGACAAAGGAGGTACCACCACCACTCCTATTACTAGCTAGAAAGTACTTACATTTCGGCGAAAAGGTGTAGACGCCGGCTGACGTAGATAGGCAAACGTCTTACTCATCAGGTGTAACAGATTTGTGATCAGATTCAGGTACAACATCTGTTTTGGAGTTGCTTAGAGATGTCTACGGGCGGCAGTGGCCACTTACTATTAGATGGACTGCATGCTCGCTTGCTGTTTTTGTTTTTATATTATTGGAGTAGCAAACGAGTATACAATCCACCTTTTGGTAAGTGGCCACTGCCGCCCATGGATACTTGTAGTCAACCCCAGATAAGAAGAGTCTTACTTGAGCTGGGTCACAAATGCGTCGTTACCCTTGAGTGCTTAACACTGCCGTTATCAGGTAGAAATAGGTGTGGCGGTGGTGACGCCGGAGTCGAACCACAAGTGTTCTACAACCTTCTTGTTTCTGTTCTTTATAAAAAAAGATCCATACTCAGCAAAATGGGACACCAAAAAGAGAATCGCACAGAGGGTACAATCACCCCTAAAATTTTATATTCTCTG
>DWPV01003495.1:0-15119 GCA_018251915.1 Urbanus proteus proteus | reverse complement strand
TGATCAAAACAACTTTATATGGAAGCAATATAAGTAATATCTTAATTTAAATAACATATTCGCATACAAATTGTGACCTGTACATACTGTAACACATGTTTTTTATTAAATGTTTCATAAGTTAACTGATTGTTTAACTTAAGTTAAGTTTAGTTAATGTAAAGAATGGATCTCATTTATAACATACAATAATTTCAATTGTCTTCTTACATATTTCATAATAGCTTTGACTAATTTTTAAGTTAGACCTCAATTCTACACAGTAGTTTTTGGGTGATGCGAGTACAAACATACAGACAAAAAATTTAAAACTGTTGTTTTGGCTTCTGTTGCATTAACGAATAATATGTAATTTTTTTCGATATCTTCAATGTACAGACATCGACCTGTTACAATTTTATTATAAGTAGAGATGAAGGAAATCTGGTTTCATATTATGCAAACGTCAGGGTTGTGGTAATGGTAATGTATTCTCGCTGGTTAACATATTGTGCCATATGAGCTCATTTAACATGCATCATGCAGCAATTTAGATCTAAACCGACCTAAAGGGACCCTTTTCAATTTAGTACGATTAAATGATTCCTTTGCCATTAAAATGTTCCAGAGATCGATCAATAAAAAATGATGCACTTATTAACATATTATTATTTGCAAAATATCTCTTTGAGAAACCACATAAGTGAAAGTACTGAACTGATTTTAAATTTATACGTAGCATTCACGAATTCACGCATATCAAACATCGGCAATACGAAAACATAACTTTATTTTACTCAAAATTATTCATGAATTTCTCATAAGAATCGAAAAATAGTCTGAGGGGTGCAAGTGGGTGGAGCCGTTTGGTTCACCAAAGCTCTTTTATACATACTCTTCTCTATTGAGAAGCGCATAACGAGGCGAGCCGCGCCGCTGCCATTTAGGTTGTAATTGATTCCATCATGTTTCACACTCACTGCTTTTACGAGCAATAAAAAATCTGGCCATGGATGTAAAACTGCATTTATGAATTGGATTACAAAGTTTGCTTTCATATTTTCCGGGAAAGAGAAGGAAATGCTACAAATGAATAGAGTTTTATAAATATAAACTGTCAGTGAAGGATGATTGATGAGCTGCGAGGCGGATTCGATCCCCAGCTCGATGGATATCTGAATGATAAGTTTGTTTATCTGTTCTAGGTTTGGGTATTTGTGTATTCATATTTGTCCTCGCGTAACCCGCGTAGTTCTCCGCTTAAATAAACTGATCGGTCTTCACAAACGCACTGTAAGAAATCGGTATTGATCGCTGGTACAATTAGTTAGCAATAATTATCCATTCTACACCATTTCCTTAAAAGTCCCGAAAGATATCAGCCTCCCCTAGGAAGGGGGTTCTGCTATATTCATCGCGCTTCGCTGTGCGTGTTGGTAATCGCAGTACATAAATAACTTAGCAGGAAGACGTTGGATTTAATGCCTTAGTCGTCTCCTACAACTTCCGAGGGAGGAACTTGGAGGAGGGAGCGAAGCTATTTTAGGACAGCGCTTGACAAACTATTGTAAACACAACAAATTATTACTAATAGTACGTATTTATCACTTGTGTTAAGTACATTCATAAGACTTCTGGTTTATTATATAGCTTGCACACATGCAAGAGCATGTAGTCTGATGACAGGGACATTTGTTATCAGGTATGATTGGAGTCTTACAGAACGGCGGGTAAAAATGTTTTGATACCCTTGGAGATCTTAATAAAAGTACAGAACTCATGAGCATTTTACATTAATCATATTGAAATGAGGGTGACAATGGCAATAAGAGTTTTGGCTCATGGTTATATTGTCAACTTTCTGATTTAAATAAATGATAGATTATAGACGGAGTTTCTGGCCCCACATCGTCTAGAAGATGGCTCCATTAATCCCGCTTTCCGTTACAAAAGTAGCAATCATAATCAAAAGCTACTCAGCACCTCGAGAGTCGACAGCTGCTAGATGACTCCGATCCTAATAAATTACTACCAGCTTGTTATAAACGAATTTGCAAACTGTGATATCGATAGAAGAGGTACCCACTATGTTAATCTTTCGATAAGTTTTCCAAAACTTGACATCATTTGGCAAATTCAGACTTAGATTAATATTGGTCTCTGTAGAATCGAGCGGATATTGTTATTACGACGAAATCCTAAATGTGAATCAACATTTTACCAATAAATGTTGTGTGTTGTGTAAATGGTTCGTGTTAAATGGTTGGTCCAGTTCGTGTTATATAAACAAACACATCTATTTTTGCTTTATATAATAGTTTCCAATATTCATGTATTTTCATTTGATGGAAATTGATTTAGGTAAATATGAGGGGAGTGGGGAATTAAAACTTTATAATAAAAATAACAAATGGAAATATAATACACGTAATTGGATTTTTTTCAATGTATTATATTCGTTATTTTAAGTTACTATTATGTAACCATTTAAAAATTGTATACCAAATATCTTTTCAGAAAAACATGGTCTTCTCGGAATTAATGACCATTAGCTAAATTGCGTCACAAATATGACCTATAATTATGAAAAAAACTTATAATGCACCAACTAATTAATAGAATAATAAGATGAACACTAACTATTCATTCATTTAAATCATTTTTTTTTCATTAAAAATGCAGCTAAAGTTGGTAATAACTTTCCAAAACAAATTTAAAGCTCTTTCTGTTTTATTCTTCTTTTAATAACAAATTGAGTAGCGAAAATACGGCAATGTTTTTGTGACTTAATATAGTGCTTATTTAAATGCTGATATTTCTTGTATATGACTCTATGTCTATGACTAAATGTTTTATTAAATCAGAATTATTTATTTAAACTAAACCACTGTTAGGAAAGTGTATAAGTGAAATAACAAAATATTATATTAAACACATTTTTTCTTGTAAATTTAGTTTACCATATTAATTTTTACTTTTAACCTTGGAAATATGAGTTTTTATAAAATGTCTCACCGCCATCTCCTTTGCCGTAGTTTTTGCACGGGTTCCATCTTTACTTGCGATGATCATTACTTCACGGTCTGATAAATCGAAAGCCAAGACATTTTTGAAATGGCAATCCATTGTGAACTTTCAGAGGAAATATTTTCATAACATTGTAAAAGTCGATGCAATTCAGCACGAATTAGTTCTGGTATAGCAGAATCATAGCAGCACTAGCAAGCGGTTTTTAGAGCACTTTGCGTCAGATGATTACTGCATAGATTACCGATGTTTTCAGGCCACCGTTGCATAACTGATGCTATGTGGCGTTCATTTTCACGTACTTAGCAATCTGAGTAATTTGCAAATATGTTCGTCTAAAATAAAATTGACTTTATTATGCAGACGAAAATTTTATTGAAATGATATCTATAGCGCACCTTGCGGTAGGAGTTATATATGTTAATTTGTCTCAGTCTTAGGTCTCTTCTTTTGGTTTTTTTAATTGGTAGGTGGAGGATTGCATAATTCCTTCTCTATCTGAGATGGGATGCGTACGTAGCAGTGAGATAGTAATTGATTGTTGGCGATAACGATAATGATAGTGTTCACAAATAATTTATGGTTAACATCAACCAACTAAACTTAACTTGATATACCGTTTCCGTATCGCCAATGCATCAGAAATTAGAACATTTAACATATCGCTACGAAATATTTAATCATCAAGACAACTTCGCCTAACATTTGGAAATACAAATTGTTTACGTACTACATGGATATGTTACCGCGCGCGTAGTTTGAACTGTGATATAAATTTTAAAAATATTTTCAGGTGGAACATCGCACAATTACCTCATATAAAATGTAAATGTTGCGGGCAATACTTCTTGCAGCGCGGCCTCGCTAGAGAAATAAGGCTCAGCCACTCGCATAACAAGGCGCACAACATTTACCCAAGTGAATACGCGACCTAAATATAAAACCAAACATTTGCCATGAACTTATAAATTATTTCTTGATGAGGAGGGCGGTCTAGACGTAGCAGACAAGCATGATGCTACGCTGCTACGTATCTGCTACGCGATGCTACGAAAAATTGTTCCATTGTTGATATTATTTATCTACTAGCTGATTTCCGCGGTTTCACCCGCGTTAAAAGTAAAAAAGGAATTCACCCTGTGCTTTCCAGTGCCGTCCGTCAATGAAGTCCCGTCAAAATCGGTAACAGGCTGTTTTGAAGATTACCTCAGCCAAACAGACAGACAGACAAAAAATGGCCATATTTTGTCTTCAGGTTTGTCAGCCACATGTAAGAAATGCAAAACTTTTTTTTAATTGTAATTGTACATTTTTATATATTACTCAGAAAATAGAATTATGTGAGTAGAATGAATTAATAGTTATTCTCCTTTTTGGTAGTTTACGCAAACCAGCAACATGGTTGTTTATTTGTGCGTATGACTACATACAGAAAATATGTGAATTGTGACGATATTTACTAATTATATTGAGCTTTCAACGAAATAAAGAGTACATCTATGCCAAAAAGATTACTTTTACTTTAAACGTAAAGACAAAACATGGTCTTAAATTAACGGCATCAAAAGATTACCCTTCATTTTGTGCAAGAGGTAGGCGTCTGCAAAAGACTTCATAATCATGCACCTTTAGTCTTGACTCTTGAGCTTGCACGTTCTGCCAATGAAAAGCCTAAGTAATTGCCGTTCCGTGTAGATCGTACTTTTCGAGGATATGACGTTTGAATAAATGCTGGCTGTAGAATCGTGCAGTCAGTTGTATTTAGCGCGCCTCTCTATAATTATATCGATGCTTGCCAATTAATTATCGGGTTTTAGCGGTCAAAGAGCCGATTAGTGGTTTCAAGTACAGTTTAGTTATTTCAGTACGTTACATGTTAATAGGAGAATAATAAGCGTTTATATTGAATCTGAAATAAGTATTAGTCTCATTACATTATTAAAATCAGATAAAATATTTTATACATTAAGTTGTATTCTGGACGTTGTTTTTAGTCCAATATCCTTTAGTGTTTCAATACAAAAGTATTAAAATTAAGTTTGATATTTTAATGCATAGGCATCAATATAATGAGATTTTATAAACAAAATATTTTTTTAATTATTAAGCCAAATTAAGAAGCAGAAGTATGAAGTACTCAGTAAATTAACAAGTTCTTTAACTACCACTTCCAAGGAAATGAACTCAGTAATTTTAAGAGTTAGATAAGTATTCTCAAGAGAAAGAATATAAATGGCACTTCAAATCAGATGTACTCATAGGCAAAGTCTGTGTAGTATCACTCAGAATTTAAGGATTCATTGACTAGGATGATAATGATGATGATGATGAAGTTCTATCAGTATTATCATCATCAATCTATTAAAGTTAACGTTGTTTTAAACTAATTAACTTATTACTAGTCTTATAGCTACTACTCGTATGTGTAATATTTTATTATCTTGCTTCTACTTTAATCTTTATAAAACTATACTTTAACCAGCTTGATCATAAATCATGACTGTTAAAGACTTGCACGTTCTGCTAATGAAAAGACTAAGTAATTGGCGCTCCCTGCAGATCCGAGGATGTGGCTCTTAAATGAATTCTGCTCTGTGGAACCGCGCAGTCAAGTTGTCGGAGCATGCCTCTCTAAATATTGATCTACCCTAATTAATGATCGCTTGGTAGGCAAAGAGCAGATTAATGGAATCCATTGATAACATTACATAACCATTTCATTGGCATGAGTACTTATACAATGTTCGTTTGGATGACACTGAAATGCTCTTTATTTGTTAAGTGGCCAGTTATTCTTTCTACATAAACCCAGAATAGGATTTTCTCCTGTGTTCTGGATGACATGGCTACAGACAGACGAATACACCAACAACCAGATTTAGAACAGAAATCTAAATTCATCATTCAGATAATTGTCCGACCGGATATCGAACCCGGGTCCCACTTGTTAGACTAGAATGGTAACCGCTCCACCACGCGGTTCGTCAAACGCGGGATACTGACATACTTGAAGTTAAATGAAACAAAACTGCAATCTAATGGCCGAATGTTGTAGGTATTTCTCTCCAAGGTAGGTACTCAGTTGTAGGTATTTCGTATCATGTGTATACTGGCCAGCACTCCCGATTCCACGGTAACGATCGAATGGGCAAATACCAGTAGATAGATTGCAATTTCAATTAACCAAGTTGTATGACGTATTCGTAGCAAAGTTTTTAGTTTACTTTAGAGCTTTTCCTTTTAACCGATTAATATGATTCAAACTTGTTTAGCTAAGCTATTAGTGTTGCAAATTTACTTTATTACTGTTATATCGAAAATAATTTGATACATTGTATCAAAAAAGTTTTTATACGTTTATATGTAGGTATTTACAGGTAAAGTAAGAAAAAAATATTTTTTTAAATAATAATAGATTTGCATTATAGTTTCGTGATATCTCACAAAAAATTAGATCGATATCACATATCATAAGCATATGAGATTGTAAGTAGCTGCTACCATGCATAGCCATCTGTTACCACCACAGTTAGGATTTGGAGAGTCCTATCTAAGGTCAGTTGCTACTCTTGAGTACTATATTGGAACATCACGCGTAAGTTTTTCCCTTACACCCATTTAAACACAGCTTAACGGTACTGTCATATGGCAAAAATGATGTGGTTCCCCTGAAGTCGAACTACGAACTATAAATATTTATAACTAACAAGGCTCTATGTTGTTAAATTTAAATTTGTCTAATACTACAACATTTGTTTTACCCTTCTTCGAATATAAGTGCCAATAAAAATGTACCCCACGTAGATCTACAAATTGCACTGTAATACGAACTAGTGAATTATAAGGTAACATCAATACCAACCACACACAATGTTACACAATGTTATTGAATTCTAGTGTCTATGTTTACGATCGGATCGTAAACGTAGACAATAGCGAGGTAAGGGAAATTGAATCGCTTATTTAATTTCAACTGTTTAAGTTACAGATGATACTCGTACACATTCAATATTTAGGCATACTGTGTATCGACTGTATAGTCCCGTATGAAACAAAGTTCCTTAATCTTCACAGAAAAAAATAACTAAAGTATCATCTAAAGTTAGTTGTTAACAAGTTTCTGCGCGTTTAATATTAAGATTATACAACCGGTCGCGCACGATGCTTGTCTGCTTGAATGTCGATACTCGCACAGTCACACACACACACACTCATATAGGTATAAAAAAGAGAGTAAGAGATAGAAAGTCGCATGGAGGGGGCATAACGTTTTTTTCTTACGGGATAATAATGAAAAGAGAAAGAAGAAGTGGCATAGGAGCCGATTAATATGGAAACCGCTGACGCTAAACAAACATTTGGAAATCAGTACTTAATCGTATTCTTATCATTAACAAACCAGCGTTTATTAATAATTAAGCGTTTATTAATAATAATCAAGTCAACAATAAATGAGGCACGTTTACGAAGTTTTACAAAAAAATTACAACCGGCAAAACAAAATTTACGTGTTTCAATGCGAATTGATTATACTGATAGTTGCCTCAATTAACCTATGCGCCACTGCCTATTGTCTCTATCTTTCATGATTTCTACCATTCTACTTCTACCACAAAGCGTAAATAACTTTATTCCAATAAAACCGTATCTATCAATAATAACTTCTAATCTCGAACGCTTTTCCACAATACAAAAACATGAAAACTCGCTTTTGATATTTTTTGCTTAAGCTAATCTCGGTAACAGCTGAGCAAAATTTGTCGGGACTTTCGCCAAACCATTGAGACCTTTAGAAAGTCGATATCTCTCTTTATACTTTTTGCCCCGAAAAGAAATTTTGCGTAAAACTTGGAAATCGGTGCACCAATGTGAACGTGGACGGGATTACGGTCGAAATCTTATCACCTTTTTTAATGGTAGGAAATAGCTTACGAGTATGCTGTCCAAGTAATGATAATGAGATATCTATAATAATATATGCGTTGCTTCCGCTACTGATGTATGTAGTTAAAAAGTCTAGGATATCCTTATTAATAATAAGGAATGTCGTAGGCAGCCCTTAATATTGCTACATATTATTAGTTTGAATTTGATGCGGCAATGGTACTTCCGGAGTTGAACCATAATATATGCGTTGCTACACCTAATGATGTAGTTAGAAAGCCTGGATATCCCTTACTAATAATTAAGATGTCGTAGGTAGCCTTTAACATTGTTATTATTAGTATGAAATTGGTGCGGCAATGGTAGTTCCGGAGTTGAACCACAAAGGGTTCTTCCACTACCACCCTCAAAAAACCTTTGAATAAGTTAAAACATTTATGTTAGGAGCTCAAAAATCAACAACTTCTTGATCAAGAGAAAGGACAGTGTCTAGATAGTGCTAAGGTACGTGATCGAAATTAATAGTCAATGTTAGCCTCTTCTGCTATGTATCACAATATTGTATTAAATATAGAGAGTATAGTATTGAAGAACCTTGTTAATGCGGTAGATGCTTGTGAATTCTGAATTCTTATTAAAATTACTTAAGACAGTCGATAAAGCTTCAATTAAAACTTCAATGTATATTAAAATTTCGTTTATGAAAGTAACTACGTTGAAGTTTTACGCCTCCAAGCAGAATTATCAAGTGGGTATGCTTGGAAAGAAAATAATAGATTGAGCATCGTCAATGTTTTAATCTTATTTACTTTATCAATCGAGTCAATATGAAGTTCAAAGAAGTGAATGGAGTAATAAATCAATTTCAATCTACACTTATACTGTTGTAGTGCCCATGATATACTATGACTTGCTATTCTAAGAAGAGAGTCTGAACAATCTAACAAGGAGACTAATAGTTTAATTATATGTAAAATCAAGAGTCAGTCGTGAAGGTTTTATCAATTGTGGGAGTTACCCCTTTTAAGTGTTATAGACTACTACGTGGGTAAAGTCTTAAGTTGCTAAATTGGAAGCGGATTTTGTGAAGCTTTCTTGGAAATTATTATTTCATTAACCTTTCAAACAGCTATCTTTTATACCTATTCGTAAATATTTTATAAGACAACATTATCTTAATGATGCCTACGCCTACTTACTGTTATTGTTACAATTATTAAAATATACGAATAAAAACCACAACCAATGTGCGAAATATACAAAAAAAGTTATTATTTGTAATATTATTTTTCACTTAATATTACAAGGTGTGGGTTGGAACCCTTTTTATGTCC
The DNA here is from genome assembly GCA_018251915.1 of Urbanus proteus proteus. NCBI lineage: Eukaryota > Metazoa > Arthropoda > Insecta > Lepidoptera > Hesperiidae > Urbanus > Urbanus proteus. Next base: position 5,895 of record DWPV01003495.1, on the reverse strand, counting down.
CTCTGTCAGAAATGTGTCTCTTCCCATAACTCGGCGACGGAAAGTACCTACTGATTAGCGACTAACCCGTGTCACATGCTTCAAAACCCGCCATGAGGCTTTTTACGAGGCTTAACGACTATCTAATAATAACAACTGTAACCAAGGACAATCATGAAAAAAATCTACATAGTTGGAGTGCGACAGTACCAACTCGAATATGAGAATACTTGGAAATGCTTGACAAACGAATTGGACCTGATCTGTAATGTTTGTAAAGCTCATTATATTAAAAGAAATAAAAAAAACTCTACACCTATGTTTGAATGTGACACCATCATTACTGCCTTACAATAATATTACATGATTAAGTTATTATACTGTGTGTTTTGTGATGGGATCTCGATAAAATTTATGTTTTATTTAGAATTTTTAATAGAAGTGCTTAACTCAATACTTGCTTACTTCTTAGTTACTATTAAATATCTGTTTATGTATACTATTACATATCAGTATATTTCGACTAGATAGCCCCAATTCACTGTTATTAAATAGTTCATATGAAATACTTATCTGATGAAACTCAGTAATGGGAAATACGTCCTTCAACTACTACGCTATGCATTATTCAGCATACAAATAGAAATATTGAGTAGGTTGCTCTTAGCACAACATTGGAAATATCAAAGATCTATATAAATATCGCTAACTTGCTTTGACACGTTTACAATATTCTCTAGGGATAACAAAGGAAAAATCACAAGAGTAATTGATTTATCGAACGTTCTGAAAAGAATCAGCCATCAATAGTATAAGTACATGTACTACTCGCATACGAGTAAGTGACGCTTTCTTAATTTTGTTTCTAAGAGCAAGATTAAAATTCGACTTTCTTACGACTTAATAGGTTAGTTAAGTGACGTGTTGACGTTATAAGACCTATTTAAGAGCAAACAATTCAATTAGATCTTCACGCAATCAATTCAAATCGTCATGAATATTATATGAATGGAATTAATTTCGTAAGATACTAAGTCAGATATTAGTAAAGATGCTTCATGGTAAAAGGACGCAATATATTGTTGAAGTTGATATTAAAAAAGCGTGAACCGCCCTGACTGATGGTCGCAGGAGCGAATGATCAAAATACCGAACAATTTTCACAGTTTCATCAGTCATCGCATTACACGGTCGTTTTTCCGTCAGTCAAATTAATTACCGTGGTAAAACTGACACCAAAATGAGCGTCTAATGAACGCCAGTCACATTTCTTGTTAAACCCAGCTATACGACTCAGATTGTAAATTCTGAATTTGACATTAACGCAGTCGAATTTTTACTATGATTAACATGTACAATATGAACATTGTTCCCAGAAAGACATTTCTTAATCTCGACGACGATCATTTATGTTAAAAGACAATAATAGATTAACAAGATAGTATGTTATATAGGTATGTAATTAAATATTAACCAGCAAATATCCTGGTGAAATATAACAAATATTATACTCGTATATTGTGTATGCATGAATTGGTGATAATGGATATTTAATGACTGGATGGGTATTGCTCCTTTTTGCACGATAAATGCCTATCGGGAAAAACCCTACTCTATCGGATAGGTTTATTGAATCATTACTTTGGTTTTTATTTTCATGAAAGTATAACGCTTGCATGAAAAAATATCATTAAGGACGGTGTAGCTTAAATCATCCCATTATCCTGTACTTTCTCGGAGCTTAATGTAGAAAATATGTTACGAACTTATGAACAATAATCAACTTAATATCCTTCCTTATTTGACCTTTTATGTAAAAGATTATGATCTAAAACTACAAATTACGAACACAGATAATATAACTAAGTAGGTACATGAAATTAAAAGCGTTTAATTAAATGGTCACTTCTTCAAATTTTGTAAAACAGATGCAATTGTAATAAGCTTCCGTATTCCTTCAATCGATAGGAATAACCTTTTCCGAGAACATCCCGTAAATGTAGGTAGAATAGGATAATGATATGCCAACATAACATAATTTGACGCTTATTCAGCCTCTGGGCAAGGTGGCGCCATCGTTGTGTTTTTGCCCCAAAATAGGATACTGTATAACCAGATCCTTGAGTTTTATGCCACCTACTGGAATATACATATTAGTTTAATTTATGTTTTTGTATCAACCGAGGTTCGACCCTAAAAGGCCGAAATCTGTAGGAGGTACACATGAAATAGAAATATCAAGAAATACGTGGCAAAAGCTAAATTTAAAATTTTAACGCTAACATAACAGAAAATAATAGTTAAAACTGAATAGTAGAAACTTACTGAATAAATGAAATACCAATACCTTCGCCTGAATTTTTCCCAGGCTCAATTTAAATGCCATGGAGAATTTAAATAGGTAAGCTTTCATTACATTCGCATGCAAATTTTTATTCGGTGCTCCGACTGACAATGCTTTCATGGAACAACCGAACGTCGGGAAAAGCTTCCTTTATAGTGGTATAAAAGAGGTTCTAGATTGTATAACATGATCGTTAAAACTTTTTATCATTTTATCACTTCGGCTTATTTATCGACTCGCACATTAGGTTCCATTTGAAACGATTGCCATTGATAAAATAATTTTACTCATTAATATTACTTACATACTTACAGTATTTCAAATACGTATGCTACTTTGGAATCGCCTTAATGCAATACCATTTCTGATCCAATTCAGCACCACCTTAACGAACCGTTACTCATTTTCAATAACCATCGCACTGCACAGTGATTTAGTTGTTATTAAAGTTTCATGTCGGAGCCGGGGATCTGGGCGAGAGCGGAGAGCGCAGGCGGGCGTCGGCGGCTGAACGCCACCTGTCGCTGAGGGCGGCGATGAGCCGGGCGGCGGCGCGTCGCGGCGGCGGCTCGCGAGCGACTGAGCGGCGGCCCGGGCACGTGGGCTGCCGCCGGCCGCCGCCCAGGTGCACCTGCACCCCCTCGTCCTGCTCCGCCCGCGCCAACGCCACCGATGCCATTGACGCACGCTTTGCACTTGCATCTTTTTGCACGATCAAGGCGACGATACAGTATTTTATAACGTCCAGCGTCCTTTTTCATCATAAAATCAATAAGAACTCATTTTATATGTTATGAACCATAATTAAAAGCAACTGCAATGCACAGAAAGGTTATTAATCTGTAAATGTAAGTGGAGGTAGAGTCACGAAGTTTAATTCGTATAATTATCATTTATCAGATTCCGACGTTTTTGTATTGATTTAAGTAGGAATTAAGTATTACTGATTATAATTTAAATCCCTAATTCCACACGAACATGCTTAATATGTCTTATCTGAAATTATAGAGCCATGATTGAAACTCTCACGATGCAAATCATCCAAGTTTTATGTATGTAAATATATGCATAATAAAATTGATGATTGCGTTAAACGTGTCGACCTCTACATTAGAATTCCCTTCGTTTTAATATCGACCCTTTTACTTTCCAATGATCTTTATTTTATAACGCTTTTAATATAAGTACCTAATTTCAGTTTATACGTCGTAACTAGTTTTTGCGTGTTTTGTTGTGTTTACGATTCTTCAATTGAATTAAATAAATGTAGGTTCGGTTAGCCAAACACATCGTATGCATCAATAAAATTAGTACCAAAAATAAATGTGGTATTAATTTCCATTAGTAAAATCTACCTAGAGTAAGCGAATGGAATAGGTTTCAGCAGGTAATTTAATCACTCGATAGGGCGAAACCCTGCAACTTAAATTGATTGGTACGGTAGGTATTTAATTAAGTTATGATACAAAATTCCATGTACATATATAAGGAAAAGCATACTTGTTTTTGACTAGTAATCTCAGAACCTAAAGTTATAAAGCTAAAACCATTACATTTGGACAATATGTTCAATAACCTCTAAAAAAGTACTTTTTTGGTATTTCATATCTAAGAGGGTTAAGAATTAAATATTTGTATCGTTTTGAACGTCATATACTGTACTAATTATGATACGAATATTGGTTTGTAAGTAGATGTTGTATTTTTGACGCATGTGTCATTAAACTTTTTTAAGTAAATGTAGTCATATGCGAAACACACGTAAAGATTGAACTAATAGATATTAATTTGCTACCTCAAAGTTAAAATCTTAATTGCGACACTGCCATTTCCTTGAGGTTAAGAGACATTGCCAAGAAATAGCATCATTCCTTTGCAGTAAAGAGATATTGCCAAGACTACTATTGTAAGGAAAAATATCTCAAATATTTGTCATTAACAAAAGTGTACATTTCTTGCACATTCACCCAGCTTTGCTGTGATTATCCTTAATATTTCCCGTGGGAGAAGTCCGAGGCACAAGTTGAAACATTGACAGCACTCTAACTAAATGGAAGCCTACGTTCATAGTAGCTGTCCGTAGCTGGCGGAGCCTTTAATATCCCAACGGCAGGAAAAGCTTCTTGTTGAAAAGAAACAATCACTTACATTTCTTTGTAGATAAATTAAAAATATAGCGTGAGAAGCTTAATATATTTATTAATGACGTTAAAAGGATACATTTATCCGTATGTCAGGATTATTAATGAATTTATTGATTTTGTTGATTGATTGTAAAAGAATTTCATAAATTACAGGCAAGATTTCATTATTTCTTTGACGCAATATATATTTTTATGAAAAGACTTTCCTGATTCATACTTTTCGGTTGTAAAGAAACGATGAAATCTATACCTAATTGAATAGGCATTATGATAAAATGCATTGACGAATATTTTTGGAATATCATTCAATGAAAATCGCTTACCGATTGTAGGAAGCGAGATTCGTGCTATAAAATGTCGAAGTCTGACGTCGCGAAGTGAATAAAAATTGCTCAGCGAACCGGTTTACTGAAGCATGTAGGTGTGCGCCGGACGTCTGAAGAACTACCTGCGTGGCTAAGGAAAATAGTTTTAAGAAAATACTGTGTCTATTTATATAGAATAACTAAAAAGGATGGTATGCCATGTATGTATGGTATATAAATAACGATTATTGCGATATCTATACAAATAAATAAATTGAAGTGTCTGTTTGTGATTTCAAAATAACTTAATATAAAAGTATACACGATACTTATAACGAATATGCAATTAATTTTTTTTTGTCTGTCTGTCTGTTTGTTGAGCTAATCTTCTAAACGACTGGACCGATTTTGACTTTTACTGGCAGATAGCTGAAGGTCGTTACATAGGCTACTTACATTTTTGAAAAAAGCGGTAGCCCGCGCGCCACGCGCTCGCGGGCCCTCTCGCGGGAGCGCTGGATGTTGCCTATGTTTAGATAAGTATTCCTTTTTACTTTTTTAATGCGGATGGAACCGCGGCAATCAGCTAGTAACCAATAAAAAGTCCAAAAGTTCGCGGTATATTCAGAAAACAAACAATAGCTTCTAACAGCAAAATGCCAACTGCAACTTGTAAATTGGCATCTGATTTGAATCTCGATAACAAGTATCATTTCATCCATCGCTATTCAATCAATCACTCAAGACGTGTTAGGTAATTGAACCGAGTGAGGCATTGAGTTTAAACCAACAAGGCTGAATGGAGGTGTGTGCCGTTCCTTATTCCCAATTCCGACAGTCAAGTTACACGCTGGCAGATTGGATACATGCCAAACGTTGAAACGTTCACAATATAAGTATTATCCGTGATCGGTTCTTTGATAAGCGCTGAAAATAACCAAATTAGAGAGTAAATAACCGATTTACTGTTACTTTGAATTATTTATACTGTCTTTTGGCTGTAGTGTCGTAAAATGAAGATCTACATTGAGAACACATAAGTCGTCCAGATCTTAAAACGACGTTTTGTGAAGTATCTACCACTTGCTCTTCTTATAAAATATGATATTATAGCAATGGAAAT
>DWPV01003494.1:0-15119 GCA_018251915.1 Urbanus proteus proteus | reverse complement strand
CTCGCTGGGAATCGAACCCAGGACCCTCGGATTAGCGGTTCGGCGTGTTAACCATTGCGCCATCCGGGTCGTCAAACGATCAATACCAGTTCAATGTATCAATAACATAACGGATAGACTTACTTCTATTTATAAATCCATATTTATAGTAGGTATAGATTTTACTCGGTCCTAATTGAAACCGTTCTGAATAGAACAGGAACAAAAGGTAGAGTTAATGGATTACATTTTATCAAAATTACATGCGCAGGATGTAATCGACTAATATACTCGTATTTGATCGTTAGTATTAATTTCAGGAAACATCTAATATATTATGTCTAAGGTATTTTGGTGATACATTTCGGGCTCCTTTATTAAATCGTTTAGTCAAGTTGAAACATCTAATGAAATACCCTCCAATAATCCAAATTAATGAATTCGTGTTTCATTGAACCGTAAATACTAAGTAACGATTATATCGGAATCGTATTAAAGCTTACATATATTATCGCTACAAGATTTTGATCCTTTTTTATATGATTGAAGTAGCAAGCGAACATGCAGCCCACCTCATCTGCCGCTCATGGACATCTGTAATCAACCCCAGATAAGATTAGGGTCCTACTTGAGTTGCTAGCTACCCCTTAGGACTGGGTCTGGACGCCTCTGATAAGTTTTTATGTCTCTCTAACTGCTATTACAAGCCAGAACAGTTACTATATTTTTAAATAAAGTGCTAACTTAGATTAATCGGATGGAAGACAATATATATTATACGTACAATGTAAATGCTATTGGAATTACGATGGAGAGGTTTCCACTCGAAATAATATCAAAGCACTGTTATTACAAAAACACGACAAAGCTGCGGGCGGAATGTCAAAAAGTATGTACATTTGTGCCCAAAATTAAAATGAAAAGCCTATTACAACGCCAGTGCTGTGGGGCAATTTTCGTAGCATGAGAGTAACAAAGAGACCAAAACAAACAAAATTTCGCTATTGCGTGTTGGTAATGGGAAAAATTAAAATAATGTTCGAGCAAATTAATGTTAGGAGAACAGTATGTAATTGAGTCTAGGTTCTTGCAATAAGGGGTTAATCTTGATTTGGTCTACAATAGAGAACACAGCAAATAAAATGTTCGCTTCCATAAATCCGCACACAAGAGCGGGCGATGTTTAGATACGGATAAACGCTTGTCTGGCACACAATTCTCCTTTATCTATTTGCCTTTTTCTTTTTAGTTCTGTTTGTTTCGTACCACGCAGTGTTTCAATCTCGAAAGTGGTTATATGTGTCACAGCAAGCTGGGACGGCGCAGAGAGACATGCATAATCTATTATTACGTATTACCCTAACAGCGAAGCGATGTTCTTAAGGTTTTATAAACACCATTTTATTCTCTGCATTGCCATAAAAACATGTTGTTATTGATATTCGCCTGAGGGGTGTTCCTGACACACTTTATCATGTAAGAATAGAGGATCGGCAGGTACAGCTCTTGCAAATCAAGCAATAATACTTACCTTGTTTAATATAATAAAATTGTGGAGAATAGTAAAACTCATTGAAATGTATTTATTAATGAATTCTGACAACTGTTTTCCATCCTTTACAAAGTTAAAAGAAAAAGTGTGGTAAGGGAAACATATTAACTTACTAAGTGTCCAAACTTAATCCTCAAGGGTAGCAACTCTTGTAATATGTACTTGTACATCTGTTGTTAATATTAGGTGAAAAAAAAGGTGGGAGTCATATTATTAAAAATTCAATGATGCAAATGCTTATAAGTACCAGTAGTCACTTTACCTGAGCTACCTTTACCGTAGTACCTTTCCTTTGCTATTTAATTATTCATATATTTCTTTATTTTTATTAAATGTTAACCGCCATGTTCAATTGAGATTTAAGACAGTTATTTTTATCACATTTTTAAATTATTCATGAGGTATTGTCTTGAGCCTACTTTCACTCTTCCTTATATACCTACCTGGAATGTTTACATCAAGCAACCCTTTATTCTAATTTCCAAAGTAAAAGTGCGTTTCTACTGACCTCATGAATATTTCAAACCTATCAATTTCACTAAATTCTACATGACGTGAGACCTCCTCAAAACTCATTCAATCTTGTATACTTCTTCTTCTTCTTCTTGTGTTGCTTTGTGTTATTTTTCTCTCTGACTTGTTACATCGGGAAGGGTTAAATGAATAGACGTTTAAATATTTTAAATTTATTGTACCTAACAGAAAAAGAATTGAAAATCTAATCTAGATTTGAATTTACGTTGTCCTAAGTAGGTCAACAATAAAATCTATGTTATTATTGTATGAATAAGGTATCAAAATGAAATTATTGACATTAATACTTCTAAAAAATCCATATTTTATTCCTTTTCCCATTTTGGTCTAACGAGTGTCTTATTTTCCTGAGGGGCACTCGTAAAAGTAGATTCACCAGAGATGCAAGCTTTTGTAGATCTTCTACTGAACTTTGAATCGCATTTTGCGTTTCTTTGCTACTTTTCAATGATGTTCTTGATATGTATTAATGTTTGTAAAACTTGGATTAGCTTTCATAATATTGGGTTTACCTTCATTTTGCAGTTTAACCTCTATGAGTCTTATGAAGTCTTATTGAAGTGAAATTTGAAATATTAATGTCGATAATTTTGTGCCAATACAAGTATTTTTTTTTTCAGTTTCGTTGGACTTGCAACATTGATCTACAATCACTACACAGTATAAAACAAAATTCCTTTCCGCTGTCTGTCCCTATGTATGCTTAGATCTTTAAAACTACACAACGGATTTTGATGCGTTTTTTTTAATAAATTTTCGATTTATAAACTACCGTGCTACTACTATTCTTACAACCAGTAGTAGCACGGAGAAACCGAATTCCCCGTGCTACCACCACACGTGACGGTAGTAGCTGGTACTAGTGGTTGTAAGAATAGTAGTAGCACGGGGAATGAACCGTAATTTATTGCGTGCGAAGTCGCGGACAAAAGCTAGTTAAGAAAAAAGTAAGAATATTCTAAAACTAATAGTGCAAAGTATTTTTAAAGTCCTGATAAAAACATTGTAACAAGTACATTTTTCTTTAAAATATCCTTAATCTTTGCGTGATACGGGTTCGTTACTACAAACTTTCAAAGTTCGCTTAAAATACGTCTGAAAATTTATTTTATCGTTATAATCTTTTGTCACGTGAAAGTTTCAAGACTTTAGAACTTGCAGCTAATTAGGTCCAAAGTTCAAAGAAAAATGTTTCTTATTGAGTTTGAAAATACTATAAAAAATTATATCTGTTATAACTCAATCTGAACTTATTTACAACATATTCCAAATTAAAAGAGTGAAAGTAAGTTAGAGAACCTAATTTAATATTTGATGTTTTATTTACTGTCTCCCAAGTCATATCTTATTTGCCGTGATGCCAAATGTAATAAAGTCAGAACAAGATAATTGTAACACAAAAAGTGTGTCTATTTGCCAAACAAATTTTATTTGTGATAAAATTCCTATGTCTGTTTTATTTTATGGTTCTTGATTTCCTAATTTTAACATTGATGAAACTGGGAATAAAAATATGTTTCTGAAAAGACGTTCAGTTACTTATTTGATCCTTTGATTGAACACCTGTCAGAAGTGTACCAAAAAATATTTCATCTCGCTCTCTAGGGACGCGATTTCGTCGAGAATTTTCTGTTACCAACGCAACATTTTCAAGCTGAGTTAACGCGGTTTACTGAGCGAAATCTATCAAACTGACATCCTTAAAGCTTTGGTTCATTTACATAATGCACGAGGAACCTGTGTTTATGTTATGGAGCCTTTGAAAAACAACCTGCGTCAAACAACAGATTGTGCGATCAAATACGATATGAACTCGACTGTCGTTTCACGATTGATGTCGGTCGTCCTAAATGTGATTGCTGTGATTTTTCTTTTAATCAATTTTAACTTTTGTTTTACTAGCTCAATAGTTTTAATTTTCATTGGTGGTTTATTTATATTATTGTAGTAATTTTGGTATGAGCAGTTATATACATAATTATTAAAAACGTGACAATGATCATTTATTAGTACCTATATTAGTACCCTATACCTTATTAGTACCCTTATCCCTATTACTGTCTGTCTAACAGTTTATGTCTACTATCTATCTAATCAACCATACATAGAATTTAGTACATTTTAACCATCATCATCATTTTAATTATCAATTAATTTAATTAACAAAATTGAATTTATGGTTTGTTAGATAGTAAAGGGCAGTAAGACATGATTTGCACTGCCTAATTACTCTAAAAAGTTGAAACAATGTTCAAAGATTTTCCTAATTAGGTGCCATAATTAAAAGAGCTCGACCCAAGCACTATTTTTATGTCTTATACCATAACTTTTATTGTCTTAACTTTCAACAATGAAAGTAAAACAAGTTTTAATAATCAAAATGTTCTGTCGATAATTTTTTGATCGTATCTACAAAGTTGGAGCTCCAAAGTTTTTTTTGCCTTCCGTCTGCCTAACTTCGCCTTAATTAGCTTCAACTTCTACAGTCTCGAAACTTTAACGTGACAAAAGATTATAACGATGAAGTGAATTTGCAAGTTAATTTCGGAATGAAGTTTGAGAATCTGTAGCTACATTGTTATGGGCGGATTGCGAATAAATTTGACGGTAGTCTTTGCATTGCTTTGCTTACAACTCTAGTTTACATTCCTCGCTCTGTGTTTATGTTTAAGATTGGCACATTGAATTAGCTTTCCATTTATGTTCTAATTTGATTACACTTTGTGTGCCGCCTTTTGAAGTCAACACGCTAATACTTGTGGGTACACGGGAATAAATAATTGACAACCAAAAGCTTTATATTAAACATGTTGCCAAGGACATCAATCGGATTGAGAGTGTTCTGGGAAAACTCCCGATTGAGCAATCCCAATTCCCAATTTCATCGAGAAATTTCCAGCGGAACAGATTTTTTAAATGAACGCGGAACTGACGGCGCGGACAGTCGTAAAAAATACAGAATGGAAATCAAAAAGCGTATGGCATTCGAAATGCTTGCATCGCAGACGAATTCACTTTTACGAGTACCCTCAAGGAAGCTAACGCAGCGTACCGCGACAAGATTGAAAGCTTTTACCGGAGGTACCTCACGTCATGCAAATTGAATGGAATCGATTGGTTAGACTTTAATGGTCGGTCTGCGACCGTTCTTTGTTTAGGTGTTCCGGACGAAGCTTCTAGTTTGATTTTTCATTCTAGTACCTAAATGTATAAGGAGTGAAATCTGATTGATATATACAGTAACAATACTTAAATTATGCCTTCTTTATTATACTTAGACCGAGACACATATAACTACTAATGTTACAATTATTCGGAACTTTAGTCGTCTGTACTTGTTGAGATTTCTTGTTCAGAATGCCGCTGGCGCTGTGTCTTCCATACACCAGCGCCGCAATGGTGTTATCCCCACGTCATGTCCCCTCTCCGCTTGCAGATCAAATGAGTGACTTATTACGTAATGCATTATTGCCAAAATGTGCGACGTGAATAATAACATAAGAAGGACGCTAACAGGAGACAAAGATGAATATATCGTTGAATTTCTTATGAATATGAATATGAAGGACGTATGGTAAATGTATAGGCGTATCACAAAGCATGCATTATGCTTAATAAATAAAAATAATTAGTTATAAGCATATTGTGACTTTATGCATCAATTCGTACGGCCTCGAATCCAGACTTGCCTAGAAAGCTTGTTGACTCCATTTCAGTGTAAATTCCTAAAAAGTGGGTCTCTTTGTGTGAACAAAATGGAAAATTTGCATAGTTTGACCTCACTACGTGTTTTAATAATGCACACTAAAAGCAGTACGTAATAAAATTATTCTTGCTAAGACAGCATTTGTGGTCCATTTATTTTAATATAATATTCAGTTTGTAACGATAATGTTTAAGGGCACTTAATTTTAGGCGCTAGAATTTATAACGCTTTAGGGTCCCATTCTTAACAATTAAATATCTTGTGCTATGCTCACAAAGAGTGTAATATACTTGATGAAGTGCTTCTATTTTTGCCATTTTGTAATAATGTTTTATTGTATGAAGAATGGTTTTGACATAAGTCATTCTACCTTAGGGTTTGTACACTAGCGACATCTTATGTTGACGACAGTCGTCGCTTGTCATTTGCGCTCGACGACCAACTACGGGCAATCGGAAGATCGAAGCCAACTGACGATTGTCACCGCCTGTCGACATGAACTGTCGCTCGTGTATTAGTTAATTGTCGTTCGTACGTTAGAACACTTTGGCTTTGAGATGGGACAGATCTGTCCGGTTTTAGTTGTATACAACTTAGTAATTATTCTCTTACGAATCAGCTTATATTGTCACGTACTTTTTCAGTGGATTAATGAGTTCTTCAATCGAATCCTCGACTACCTATTTAAAATACACAAGAACTATTGACAACCCAACAAATTTTATTGATATTATGTTTAGAATTTAGCATACCGGTTTTTCTCTTCACTTACTGACCATTTAAAACACATGTGCCTCTTTAAATTATTTAATTTAATACATTTAAAATTGCATTTTGGTCCTTTGGCCTTGCATCATTGCTTCTAAGCGAGAGCGTTTTTTTTTTCAAAATAATTCTTTTTTAATCAAATTATAAATTCTAGTTGAGCAAAGCCAAATAGGCACGATGTACGCAATTTATTTGCTAAAATTAAACATCCCGAGAGATTTCATCTAGGGGTCCCAAAAGGTTTGTGAAAATCCCTAGGGATTAGAACACAAAGACAAAACGGGACCTTTCAACACTTATATTTGCATCCTTTATCTGTTTATAAACCGCTCACTTAGTGCCGTCTGGAAATCTGAAAAGGACATTTTCATTAATAGCGTCCATATAGTTGTTTTTTTTAGTATTCGGTATTATTTTAAATTTATGGTATAACTACAAAAGATATTGCATATATTCATTGTCCTTTGTAATATACTTCTTTTTATATTCGACCTAATCTATCTAACATTGGGTATGAGTCTCCTCATCTGCACGTAATTTCCTTTGGTGTTCGGCTTTTTACACCCATTTTCCCAGCTACTTTTGCGATAACATCGGTCCATCTTGTGGGTCGTCGATCACATAAACTTGATTTAATACTTTTGTTGCTAGTTCATCTTACTGTTCTTTCATATCATCTTAACATTGTATAGTCCAAACCAGCCATACCAGTATCCAGTGGCGGATTTGCAGTCTTGGCCGCCCTAGGCCCGAGGCAATGAGCCGCCCCTTTTTCAGCACGCATCTTAACTCGTAATAAGGCCTAATTTTTTGACGTTCGCATCCGCATTCGCAAGAAACCATGCGAATGTTTTGCTTTGAATACATTCATTCACCGAACAAAGAGGATTTTTTTAAATTATTCTGGTTTTTTTTTTGTTACGATTGGCCGCCCCTAAAATTGGCCGCCCTAGGCCCGGGCCTACTCGGCCTTTAGGCAAATCCGCCAGTGGGTGTGGCGTTGATGCCACTAGAGTCAAACCAGGAAGGGTTCTATCACTTTAAAAATCCACTAAAACTTCCATTTTGCCAAAATACTTTTGCAGACTTCCATTTTAAATTTCCTCTCGAATTCGTAGCTCCTGCCAATCATTGAGTATTAAGGACTAATAGATCCAAGTTTAGGAAACTTACCCAAAAACCAGGTGATCTTAGCAGCTGGTCTGCCGTTGGGGACAACACACTGGGCCATCAGCACATCTCCTTCCTTGAAGGTGGGTTGAGGAGGTGTGATCAGCTGGGGGTTCTCTGGTGCCTCTGTGGAGCAAAAATTATAATAACTATAATTACACACACAGACACTTTCTACACCCATAGCCCAGTAGGATTTTCTCCTGTGTCGTGGGTGCCATAGACACACAAAGACGAATTCACAAGCACCCAGACCCAGAACAGAAATCATTCAGATATTTGTTTAGCCGGGAATCGAACCCGGGACCCCCTGCGCGTCAGAGTGGTACGAGTATGGTAACATCCATGGGTCGTCGAAAAAAACTATTTAACTCTATGTATGTACTTTATTCCCAAAACCATTGCCAAACATCGAAAACATTCAAAATAAAATTCAGATTATGAAGTATTCCATTAAGTATAACCCTATTGAGAAATCTTATGGAGCCCAATCTTCAACTAATTGCGTTGGGCGACGTTTACCCTGAACTAAACCAGTTATATTTACCTATAGTTACGGATATGATTTATTAACCGTCCCGAAAGGCCTAAGTAGTGAATTAGGCGGCTAACTGAAGTACTTGTCAACCCTCGATGGCCCAGGAGGGCATGACAAAGCGTATAAACTCCACATATGCCGACATAATAAGAATATATGATTATGTTTCTTTTAACGACTTGTTGTAGAGGAAGCCGGAAACGATATGCGATATTTTATTATCTTATATTAATCCTGCAGTAATAGAAAAGCTATGGGTCTCCGTAATATTATTAGGAGTTAAGGATAATATAGTATACTTATTAATATTCGATAGTAAACTACGGAAATTGTAGTTCGATAGTAAAATACTACATATTTAAGAGTAACAGGAACATTTTACCTGCCATCACTACACCTTTTTCTGCCTTATAACAATACAATTAGGCGCTGCTGTATTTTTATTTGAAGAGCCCAAGTCAGATATACTGTCATAGCAACCATACTAACTTATTATCGTGAAAGGTCGAATTTAACACTACTCTGGAACGTGGCCTCTTAGGGCATCGATTTTGAAATATTCTCAGTGCTCACGTCATATAAGCAACTATTGAGAGAAATATCTTGCAGAGTACAAACTAGAACTGTGCGTTGTCAGTTATCCAAATAGTGTTCGTAGCTTGGCTTCAGTGCAACAAGTCCATATGAAGAGTGGCGTGCATTGAAGTAAATATGGGAGCTCGTTAAAATTGTTAAAATACCGTGAAATATCTCGCAACGTCGGACACCCTTGGGACGGATCCTAACGATGAGCTTTATCAGTCTCTTATATTTTTCTAATACTTTCCCAAAGGATTTTGCATCTTGGATGCCTCGGAACGGTTCAGCGAGTTTCTTGATGGAATATTAAACGGGTAAAGCCAGATAATAACGTTTCGTAAGACCGCTGGGCCCATTCGGAGTAATCAAATCGGCTTTTTGTAACGAGTATGTTAATGAAATTCCTGACGTGGTTAACCTTTATCGGAATCTGTTGTGAGGATGGGTATGCACTCAAATATGTTTTGGGGTAAACATTAAAATTTAAAAAAAAAACTTATAACTTAAAACGCTTTCTACACTCATAGCCCCACAGTAGGATTTTTCCTGTGTGTGGATGCCATGGACACACAAAGACGAATTCACAAGTACCGAGAACGAGAACAGAAAGCCAAATTCATCATACAGATATCTGTATAGCCGGGAATCGAACCCGGGACCCATTGCGTGTCTGACCGGTATGATATCCGTTCCGTCACGCGGGTCGTCAAACATTACATTAATATTTTTCTTAATATCTTTCAGTGAAATTCTAGGCCGAGTTAAGATTTTCCTATTTTTTGAAAATGATCAAAAAACTGTTTTATTTGGAAACTACATAGTTTACACTACACTTTTCATTTACATAAGCCGACGTATAGATACTTTGTTTTCAATATTGGATGAATTTTCAAAAATCCTTCTTCATTGTCCCTATACTTTATAATATAAGCAATATATTTGTACAAAACAGCATTTTACCTTTTCCATTTTAAGTCGTTTAAAAACAAATATAATTAAATATCATTCCTAAACATCACTAAATAAAACTTCACAAAAGCGATACGTTTCAGTGCATTCGTAAGACGATGATCTCTTTAGAAAATATTTAAGGGAACTTCAAAAGTGAAAAGTTTAGAATATATCAAGTACATTCACATGTGTCAGGCCCTTCATTTGAACCTTAAAACAAGTTTCCTCAATACATTCGACGCTCCACTGGCTTTGAATGTAAACAGCGTAATAAAACAAACTCGAAGGTACAGAAGGTGATTTTAATCCGCTCCCTAAGGGACTTGTTTCACTGTTAACGGATAACTTACAGTTTAAATAACATACAAACCGAGTACACAAATTGATTTCATTTTTTCAGGCGTGGTTTCTTTGTGAAACGTTACAATTGACTTTTATTACAATACTTTATATTCTACTTTTCCCTTTTGTTATTATTACAATGTGCAATGCTTTCATGATTTTAATGACAATGCATTTTTGGTAAACGTTTCTTACTTTGTTCGCTTGTATTGGCAAGTATTTCATAATAAAACAATTTTTTTTCGTATTATTATTAACCTGAAGAAAAATTATGTGAGTATTGCGCACTCGTATTTACACTATTGCTGATCTGAAAAGATAAGCAACATCGATGGGGGTCGAGAATGAAATGGGTTATCACTTGTGATCAAATTTCTCCTCGTGCGTGCCTAAATTTGCCTCAAAATGGTACTTATTTAATTGTTAGACATCACATATCTTTGAAAATATTTTTTAAATCTCAGGCATAGTTTTGTCACAATACTTATTTTCAATGTTTAAGCGAATGGTGACTGATTCTTAAAGTACGCAGATAACCGAAAAAAACAGGAGTATGCTTGAATTCCAATCTTGGGCCCCTCGACTAAGATGCTGAGTATCAATTTAGTTAGTATCAATTTAATTTATAGTTTTGTTTGGTTATCAATTCTTATATCGCTCAACCTCGCTACTCGTCATTACTGGTATAACTTCTTAAGGGTATGTCAGAAAAGTCCTTCAGTTGGATGAAAGAACCAAACAGAGTACCCACGTGTGCAGAATTCGCGTTAGCACGTTTTACAATTTGTTACATCGCTTAAATTGTAATAAAGCTGCAGAGTAACACATACTTTTGATACAAAAGTTTACACAACAACGAATAGCAATTCACACGAAAATATTTCTTTTTACAACTGCTTAAATCCCAAATTAGCGTATACTCTTTTTGTAGTTACGACTCTTTTCGTTTCTAAGATTTCGAGTTTGGTTTATAGAAAAGGTGTACTGTGAATCCCAGATGGATACAGTACGTATTCTATTTACTTTAACAGATGACGTCATTATTCGGTAAGTATTTTATACGACAGTTCAGTGAACGAAATTGGCAAATGGTGGAAGCAACCAGACTTCGATATATTGGTCGCTGATAGTTCCGTGTTGTGATTGAAACTTGAGCTCTAGATTAACTTTAAACTGGATTTGTCTAAATTTATTTCGAGAACTGTCACAGTTGATACTAGCCTTTCTAGCCAAATCGGTCAGTCTTCAAAAATGGTGCAGAGCTCTCCTTAAACGCCGACGATGCATGGCGAATCCTCTGCTATTGTAAATATTAATAGGCGGGGGTAACTACTTTCCATTATATAGCCCGTCTGCCTTATCCTCAGGTAAAGTATAAAAAGTCAATGGAGGTAGTTGATGTACACTTTAATTAGAATCAATAATTTGATTAGTGAATTTATTTATGCTTTGCCTTAAAGAAACAGGTTTTTCTGGATTGTTGCTGAGGTAGGTAGGTACAAACCTGTCTTTCAAATTTGGGTTTCTAAGACACACTAATAATATATAAACAAATCTTATTAAAAAATAAACAAGCTGTTAAGATCCATACAAAATTGATGCCTATTTTGTGGCGCAAGCAGCCTCCATTAGCCATTAGCCAACAATGTTATTTCAATAACAATGTTATCATCCTTACTATTAAAATATTTTCTTTAGGCGTGTCAGTACGTTGAAGAGTATTTAGGAAAAAGTATTAAAAATGAAGAGATCATTTTTAAAATTTAAAATGTCTTTTTAAATGTCTGTTGTATTCGTGTAATGAAGATTTTCTTACAAATAGGGTATGGCCAATAGAAGGGTGTAAAGAAGAAAGACGTCTCTATATTTGCAGTTTTTTTTAATGAGCAGTATTTTTTTATTTTAACCACATCATTTTAAATTAATAACGTTCATGCGCCGTCTTTACTTGTCATTTGTATTGTGTTTGGCTTTCAGTAATAGAACACGCATAGAATGAGACATCCGCAGACATATCTGCGTGTAGAGCCAGTACAAGCGATTCAGACTAAACAATTAATTAAAGTGCTCAGGATCCGTAGGAAATAAACGTTTGCCGTAATGGCGTCTGTGCTTTATAGTCCGAGACCGGGCTGCGTCTAATTACTCGTATATCATTATAAACGCATGTTCGTCAACAACAGAAGAAGTCTGCTGAGTATTGTGTTATGGTTTACAAAGAATGGTTTGAGTGAAGGCTAAAATCTAGTAGGCAAGACAAATAATAGAAGAGAATAGAATTCAACATTAGTGAAGATGAAACTATGATGAAGAAATTAGATGCAATAATTAAATAGGTGCTTTATAAGATTTTTAAATTCTGATTTTTTTGGAATATGCAGAAGCACATGTGCGATGTAATAAAATATAATAATTTTTATTTTTCTTATAGATGCGCGGAAGTTCGAAGCATAATTATTAATGAGTAAAATATATCCCATAAGTGGCACTGTAATCTGTAAACTATGTAGGATCTTTTTTTTTATTAAATCAATTTTTTTCGACCACTATAAAAACCTGGGATGCGGTCTAGAAAAACTTTTTATAAACCGAGCCTAAAACCTTTTCCAATGCTTCCAACAAACCCAAAAGTAAGTCATTAAGAAAAAGCAATTCCAAAAGACAACATTACGAAAGTCTTATTTATCAAATTTGTCTCCAAAACCGACGGGACGGTATAACCCGAGCCAAATAAACTAAGCGTAGCAATTTATCAGAATAACGAGCTTTTTCGAATCTCTAGGTGACACCCGGTTCATTTATTCTTTTTTTCTTATCCATTCCAACTCGATCACATGTAGGGCATTACTCACGTCAGTTCTTTAAACCGTTATCGTTACTTGTCGAGGAAAAGAACTATTTTTCAAATGGGGACCGAATATGCATTTCAAAACCGCTGCCAGTCAGCGATGCTTTATGGGGAGATTTATTTGATTTTACTATAACTTCTCACTTGGTAGAGTAATATATTTTTTGGTGTGAGTATGTCATTCTCATTTTGAATTTGATATTTCGATGTTTTTTAATAATGTAGTCATATAGATAATGTTCAATGAGTAATTTTGAATAAAGTGTAATAAAATTCTAAATTAGCAAGAATATCCTTTAAAGGGTAAACGAAATCATTTAGGTGACGACAGTTGTTCAGATTCTTCAAAAATTCTTTAAGGCTTTTTTGAATTTGATGAAAAGTAGTCACCGTTGTCTATGGACATTTATAATACCTCAAGAGTCGCCAATGCATCGCCGGCCTCATTCAAGTGCGATGATATTATGTTCTGATGATGTTTTGATATAATGACTATTTTCAGAAGTTATTTTTATGTATTTTTTCGCCCGTAACTTTGAAAGTATTCGTTGCTATTGCTACTACTACTACACACTACATTGTATATTGTTACTATTTACAGTTTCACCGTGTATAGTGGCGAACATGAACTAATGTTAGTCGGACAAAAGGCTAAGATGTGTGAAGGAAGGAAGCTTTTACTCGCCACATTCACCTAGTTTCTAAGCCTTTTCTAGAAGGGAAAATGATTTTGAAATCCGTTATTATGTGAATTCTGAGCTATATGCCTTTTAGAAGCGAAGTATTAATCCATCAGATCCATTAGGTCAAGTGCTGTTTAAACCTCGTATAATTTTCAAAATCAAAGGCATGTGCGTTGAAATCAAACTCAAAACTCTAGCGTAGTAGCGTAGAACGCTAAATTTCATACCACCGGACCATTATTTAAAAAAAGAAGCTTTCTATACTCTAGCCCCACAGTAGGATTTTCATATGTGTCGTGGGTGCTATGGACACACAAAGATGAATACAGAAACACCCAGACCCACAACAGAAATCTAAACTCATCATTCAGATATGGGTCTGGCCGGGAATCGAACCCGGGACCCACTGCACGTCAGATCAATATAGTAACCGTTCCACCACGCGGGTCATAATCATTATAATTATTATAATACTTTTAAACTTATTCAGTCGCCAAAATCATAAATAAGAAGTTATTTGGCATTAAGCTATTTTGTTTTGAAACAGAATGGAAACCGCGACAAGAGACAAAGTTTGGAATAAAGTAAGAAGCGTTAAACCCAAATCGGACTTACCGAAAGATATTAACTAACTCCGAATCGTGCTTAAATATTTATTCGTGCAAGTCGTGAAACCGTAACTTTGGCTGAAAGGATTCGGACGAAATTATAATAATCTCTCAAAAGAAGCCGTGGATTGAAAGTATGGATCAGACGGCATTAGCATTTACATTCAGATTTCGAGGTAAAGTTACTTATCATTGCTTACTTAGCATTCGCAGCGCTATTTCTTAACGATAAATTATTTCTCAAGATTGTATTAATGTTTAGAATGACTATATCTGAAATAAAGGGCTAAATACGAACTGTTTATGAAACGAATCACTTTGTATTTATGAAGCAGTCATTTGGATAATCAAAATAAACTATATTTTCGTAAATTTCTATGTGTAGCATTTACTATCTATACAAATAAATAAAATTGAAGTGTCTGTTTGTGATTTCAAAATAACAATTTTTAACTCAATGCATATGAATGTATACACGATACCTATAACGAAAATGCAATTAAAAAATGTCTGTCTGTCTGTACGTTTGGCTGAGGCAATCTTCTAAACGGCTGGACCGATTTTGACGGACCGATTTTGACGTTGAAGATCGTAACATAGGCTACTTTAATTTTGGAAAAAAGCATTAGTGCGCGAACCACGCGCATGCGAGCCCCCTCGCGGGACAGCGGAGTGTTGCGTATATTTAGATATGTATTCCTTTTTACTTTTTCGACGCAGGTGAAACCGCGCGGTTCAGCTAGTGAAAAAACTTATCCGTGTTTAAACTTAGCCCTCAGACGAAGCAACGTAATTTTTGTTCACCTCAGGTAAGACTGATCCTATATAGGGTTGATTATAGATGTCCATTGGCGGTAGTGG
>DWPV01003493.1:0-15120 GCA_018251915.1 Urbanus proteus proteus | reverse complement strand
TAAAAAACGCAATATGAAGACTACAAAATTGACATTTATGTTGTCTGAAAATATATTTCTAAAATAAAAGGTTTACTGTTCCAGTAATCATTTTTTGACTTTGACATTGATTTGTTTACATTTTGGACGCCTAATTCTGAACCGGACTATAGTATTTATTTAGAAAGCGCTCGACTTGATATCAATTTCGATAGTATTATTTGTATGACATCGATTGTTTATCAGTCGGAGTGGTTATCAGTAAATCGGTTATTTTGAGGTTATTTAGTTTTAAACAGTTGAATTACTGTGTTAAAACTGATTGTCTGGTTTTTGTTATCTTTGTAGATCATTGTGGTTATTGATAATATAGCTATTTAATTCTTGTCTGCAATAAATTATTGTTAAACCTTCATTGTTTTTTGTAGGTCTATATTTTGTATAAGCATATATATATATTCACGATTGTTTCTCATTAAAGTTATTTTGTGTCTTTTATTAACAGTTTCTGTAATTCATCTTAATTCATATAGGATAGTCTTCATTGATATAGGTGTATACATATACATATGTTGGAGCCTTGCATTTGTATTAAAATCCAATTACCTACTAACTCACACTTCATATTTACCGTTTGTGCGCGTTCATTGCATGCGGGCTTGATTGCCAACAAGAGTAGTGATTGCAATCCCGGGATCAAGTGATCTTCAATCCCGCGGGATCCCGCGCAGATTTTATATTTATTTATAGAGTTCATAAAATCAATTCTAACTAGTTGTAGTAGGTAAGCGTAATAATAACAAGTTATTAAAAGTAATAAGTGTCATTATTGGACCTTATTGGCTAATTATTATATAACAGAATATTTGTTAATAAAAAGCCCTAAACGAAAAGAAACTAATATTAACATCTGTTGATAAATATTCGTAGTACCTATAATATTACTAAATATTAATTTATTTTTATTTTTAATAACTAGTATAGTCTAAGCATTAAATTAAATTATTACCCACATAGCTGATCCGCGTCTAACGCGGGATTCGCGGGATCTCATTTTCTGGGTCTGCAATTCCTAAGCAAGAGCGAATATAGATAAGAACTGAACGCGACAAATACTTATGTAAGACAATATTGCAATAGTTATCTAATTAAGTTTAAATTGCTTGCGTTCTTGATTTTGTGACACTACCAGCTTTCTTAAGGAATTGTATTCTAAACCTACCAATAAATAATATTAAAGTGTCTGTTTGTGATTTCAAAATAACAATAACAACATGTTACTCGATGTAATGTAATAAAAATAAACACGATACTTATAACAAAAATACATTTTTTTGTTTCTCTGACTGTCTGTTTGGCTGAGATAATCTTCTAAACGGCAGGATCGATTTCCACGGGGCTTTCCCTGAAAGATAGTTGAAGGTCTAAGGCGTAACATAGTCTACTTTAATTTTTCAAAAGCATTAGTACGCCCTCCACGCGCATCGGACGCCGTCGCGGGAGTGTGGGATATGACATACGTTTAAATAAGTACGCCTTTGTACTTCATTAACGCGGGTAAAACCGCGGGAATCAGCTAGTCATAGATATAATAAACTCCGAAATATTCTGCATTTAGCCCTTAAATAGACGCGTTTAAGGAGGAAATATTCTATCATAGTACTAATACAATAATAGCACTACTATAAAGTAATGCTCCAACACAATAACCTAGTTTCCTAGATCAATACATGTTGCGTGACTTACTTTGCATGCACTTGATTATAAAACTTTAAGTAAGCATGTTTAACGTGTTTTTGTGTAAATTATGAACTCTTATGAAATTTCTGTAACATTTATTTCATTCGTATAGTTCTTATTTCCCTAAAATAACAAAATTTCTGGTTAAAATTTTGGGCATGACCTAATTAGCTCTGGTAATGTTTCAGTATTAAGACAGATAAAACTTAACTATCAGTTGATATGTATGTTAAGATTTGGTTCTACCGGAAAATTCTACAAAATATTGTGCCTAAAATGTGTTAAAAATACGAGATGTATTAGAAAATCAACATAATAGGGATGTTGAACACGGAGTTATCGATATCGATTTCCCAGTCGTAAATCAACATGAAAATGTCGATGCAATGTATCGCTATCTAGGATTGACTCATTAATCAAATGGAATGCATTAAATTGGAACGCTTCATTGATGTGCAAGCAATACGCAAAAAAGTCATTGATTATCGTGATTTGCTTTTTGCCAATTACTAATTGATATCGATGCAAGCCACCGATGTTGAATGTTATGCATTAGAGATATTAGTTATTATGGTTATAGATTTAAATAAATTAAATTGATACCATCAATTTCAAATTGTGAATTGGGTTATAAAATATCGTGAATTAATTATTTACAATATGTAACATATCCAAGCGAATAACCCATATTCTGCATCCGAAGTATCAGTTTATAAGTAACTAAGAAGGTTTGTAAGGAAACATGCATGACAGTTCTTTACATTTTTTTCTAAGGCGTGTAAGCGTGTAGCTTATCAACTATAGGTGTAAAACATTGAAGACTAACAACCCGTAGTTACCTAGCTTTGTGTTTATGCTAACATAAGGTCTATAACTTAGCATTTAGAAATATTAAGAGTAGATACACAAAAATATATCGACCATTACTTTACTAACGTCGCGTCCTTTGATAACAGAAAAATATACACTTTATCTCCATTGAGCAAGAAAACATTATCAACAAATTGTTTTGTTCTACATATACAAATAAATAAAATTGAAGTGTCCGTTTTGTATTTAAAATATCATTATTTTACTCAATGCATATCAAAGTATACACGATACCTATAACGAAAATGCTTTAAAAAATTGTTTTACTGTTTGACTGGGGTAATCTTTTAACCGTCTGGGCCGACGGGTCTTTCAATGACGGGTCTTTCAATGGAAGGCAGCTGAAAGTCTACGGCGTAACATAGGCTACTTTAATTTTGAAAAAGGGATTAGCGCGCGAACCACGCGCATATGGCCGCCGTCGCGGAAGAGCGAGGTGTTTCCTATGTTTAGATATTCCTTTTTACTGTTTTATCGCGGTTGAAACCGCGGGGTTGATCTAGTTCAACATAATCATAAAAACATGCTCAAGTACAGTAATTTGTTCCAAATTGCTCGTATCGTGTCGTGTACAAACACGGGCAGCCAGTACATCCTCTGTTCTAATTGTTCGCTGCAAAGCGTCAAATCACCATTTAGAAACACCGGATGCGAGGACCCAATTGTACATTTACAGACAAACGAAATGCTCTTAATGACTGTTGTATGTGCTACGCCCTTCGGTTTACTCACATTTACTTTATATGTACATATGTTTAAGTAGATTTCAGAAAGAAACGAATTCGGTGTTATGGTAAATTTTAAAATCTAATATTGCGTCTTATAGTGTTGGTAATAGTAGGATTTTAATCCAATAGTATCATTGATTCGGTGTGATAAAATACCCTCACCCGAACTTTTCCAATTTACTTTTTGGGATTATCAACACTTCTGTAGTCTAGCATCAATACTTTAAATGGGTTTAAAATTGGCTTTTGCCCGCGGCTTCGCCCGCATTAAATTACATTTAAACCGTCCTCATCACTCTATCTATTAAAAACCGTATCGAAATCCGTTGCGTAGTTTTAAAGGTCTAAGCATACATAGGTACAGACAGCGGAAAATGACTAAGTTTTATACTATGTAGTGATGTAAATGAGAGCACGAAACTTACCAAGATCGTTTGCAAAGATTGTTTGCTACTAAAATATTGTGTTTAATATTTTGGTTTTCCACAAGACGATCTCTTGTGGAAAACCAAAATATTAAACAAATCAAATTAACTTATGATTAATAGGCTAAGGAGGCTAATCTTTACTAGGTTTCATCTTTTAGTCTCTAATAATTTTGGTATATGTTTTGTCTTTAAAATTTAAGTAGCTAACAGCGATATATCTTTAGTGACTTAAAGGTGTTATTCGCTCGTGATCTCGAATGCAACATTTGGGTCGAATACGTGAAGACAATGCATCACGCTCTTCCACAGGTCAGCTGTTTCGTTATGCGAATGTCATAGTTCGTGAACACTGACAATTGTGCTATGTTACACGTTGAGTTATGCTGATTGCTGGTTAAGTAATATTTGTTTTGTAGTATTTGATATATATTTTTATATATATTTTGATATATATGAAGTCACTTGCATCTTTTGTTGTAGGTATACTATGGTTTTTTTTTTTTAAACTGGCTAATTTCTGATAACGTTTAAAAATTCATTCACTTTTGTTGAAGTAATATTAAGTCTGACATTATTCTGAGATTATAATTATTTATTGATTTATTAGAAAAATTTGTCGAAAGGAAATAAAAATTGGATTTCTTCTTCTTATTTTGTACAAGTACAATAATAATAAAATTTAATTTTCAAAATAATACAATTATAAAGAAACGCACTTGTTATGTCAAAAAATGTAGATAATGACAGTAAAATAAGGTACCTTCAAATCAGATTTTATTGCGCTTTCTCGTAATTTTATGATAACTGATTGAAATGATAAAGGTATGAACCACCATAACTCAGTAGTATGATGGTTGTTGACTCTGCTATTTACTTTAATTTATTAACTTTTCACGACACGTATCATTGCTTCTTACTACTTTACGTTCGGGTGGTAGTTTCAAAGTTCAAACGATAGATCTTTTAGCAAACATTACTAATATAAATTTGCCATTTATTATTTTGGCACGTAATAAATCTACTTTGCTACTATCTGGGTCCAATGTGTGGTGCATGAATGCTACGCTTTTGAAAAGTATTTAGTGTAAGTATGGAATTCTCCAAAGAAATCTGATGCTGGTGTCACGATAAATCAATTTGTATGACCTTGTCTTTTTTAATTAATACCTTATTAGTTGCCAATCTGACATACAATATTGTTACGACGTATGTAAATAAGAACCGAACGTGTACATAACACAATGGAACAGTTTCAATAATGTTTGTTTACAATAATCATGTTTGTTCGTTAGTGTTTGTGTAAACAGTCGCACATTGAGGTGATCTATGATAATATTCTCATTAGTAAGTAGTTATTTATCATCAACGTTCTTTACCAGTGGATGTTGCGTAGTCACACGTTAATTTAATTATACTATGCAAGTGCTATGGAAAATTGAATCGTATGATGGTTTTAAGTTTGTCAGACTCGCTTTTGGCGCTTTGGTAACTCATTTAACTTTAACGGGTTTTTTTCTTTTTTCTTTGTCTACGTAGTTACACGTGTATTTAATTATACTATGCAAGTACTATGGAAAATTGAATCGTATGATGGTTTTAAGTTTGTCGGACTCGCTCTTGGCGCCTTGGTAACTATTTTTTTAACTTTAACGGTTCTCTTTCTTTTTTCTTTGTCTACGTTAACTTTTATTTTCGTGTACTCGTTCGCACTAACAATTCAATTAGATCTAACGGCATTTATGTTTTTCTTTAGAAGTTTCTTTGTTCGTAATATTTTATTGTTTTTGCTGTCTTTTCTAAAACTGTAAAATATTTTGTAGATTTAACTTGTTTTAAGGTTCTGACGGCTCGATTGTGGTGACGACACTTTTTTCGTATTTCTACATTTTGCGGTATTGTTGACTAGTTTTAATTTAGGGTGTGGTAGAGCAAACTTCATTAATGTAAGGTATTTTATCGTAGCCCGTCGGGAGATTTCAGGGTTCTCGTTTTATTAGAAATTATTTAAGTTATGGTACTTATTATTTAAATTAAATTTAATGTCAGGTCGTTTGCAATTGCAAAAAATCTAGAAACTGTTATCGTGAGCAATTTAAGTAACAGTGTCTGTCGGTTCATTGTAAATTAGTATCAAAACCTACTTAGCATACCGGTAAATTAATGTCAACAAAAAACTGAAAAGGAAGATAATGTCATATACCTCTCGTGGCACGTGACAATTAACTTCCATATCAATGTTTTTATCCGCTCCTGGAATGAGAACTCGTATTGTTACTATAGTGGCCATAAAAACAACACATTACGAATAACAGACTGACCACTCGTATCTTATGTCCAACATTCGTCCATAAAAAAGTTGTTTCGTGGCATTCAATCACGTCGCCATTTGTAAAAACTCACCGCGCAGCCTTTAAATTTCCAATGAACACTTCAATTACTTAAGCTTGATTCACATCTCGTGATCTGGAATCAACAGCTGCGCGTGTCCAGTATGTAGAGACAGGAAAGTTTTCATATCTTCCAGCAGACGACTGATGAATATACATGAAGCCAATCACCGATGTATTGCCACTCTCGAGGACTAAATGGTCACCTCATACTTATGTCAGCCGACATCCAGAATCCTGTTAATGGAAACGCAAAATTAGCTTCTCTAGAAATAGTATAGCGCTGTTACCTCGCATGTATACTCTATAGACCAAATGGTCTATAGAGTATACATGCGAGGTGATAGAATTAAAATTAATTCTATCACCCTTATATTAATGCATGTTTGTATGTATTTTTGCACTGTTACGTGTGTGCTACGTACGACATCTATAGATGTGAACTGAGCTTTAAGCGTCAGGACTAAATCTGGAACCAGTTTTAAATGTTTTGCGTCTACACTTTCATTAGCCAGTTCAGTTTGCGAACTCATCTCGCTCAGAATGCGGTTTTTGCATCTCAGGAATTTGACAGGTTTCATCACCGTTCCTACTACTGTTATTTGTCTCGCCGCATCGTCTGAAACCGAGAGTTGAATCATAAGCCTCTTGACCTTGATTACTCTTGATAGATGTGTACTCCGTAATGGGGAGATTGTTGAGTATGTTTAGTTCCAATGAGCTATCAGTATACGAAGGACTGTATACCTTATTGTAGTCTGTATTTGCTTTATAATGCTTTTTGGGCTGCATTATCTTTATCCGTCCAGTGAAATCGCGGTCAAATACTGGCCCATTACAAAACAATTTTTATTATATTTCAAAATTTCATTAAGTAATCAATTTTCACGGAATTAACTCTAAATATTTCCAAGTAAAAAGGAAAAGTAACTAGATAATATTCCTGTAGCTTTGCTTAGAAGTCCTATCAGTTAGTTATACCTATACTTTCGAAAAATAATCTTTCAAATATTTCATTTTCATATTTTAGGATTGTACGAAACAAATTAAATATAAATAAATTATACTTATACATGTTTAATTACCACAATGATATGTAGATATCGTTTTTATTTAAAATGAAATTTTATTACAACGACCTCTACTATGATATCCAATTGGCTCATTATGTTTTACCAATCTATTTGATCGTTAAATTTAACCTTGATGATCACTGAACCGTCCACTTTATAGATGTTTACGACGGCAAATTCAACATTACTTTTTATTGTTCGCAGGTTCGACGATCGCTCAAATTGCGGGGCAGACGTAAAGAAAAGGAAAAACTTCCCTCTGGCATCACAGCTGACTACACCGCCTCATTGTTCGCCCATCTCGAGCAAGACTCTAATTATTCAAACTACCCCCTTATAAGTACTTCAGGATCGAACTCAAATCTAAGCGACGAAAATAACCATCTCTCACCGGGATACCCCACTACCCATAGCTGGAGTAAAAAGGATGGAATATTGCAATCGGATAGCTCGGAAACATCGTTGAATTCTCTAAATAATCCAAATAATGTTAATAGTAGCCCACGACAAGCACCAAATCTACCTCCCATACCACCGAGACCGCCTAAACGGGGAATCCTCAAAGGTCCACGTTTAAGCAACACTAGTTCTAATTCACAAGAAAGCAATGTTCCAAATTCCGATACGGTTGATTACATCAATGGCCAAGACCCAAACCAACTTGCAAGGAATACGCAACAAAATGAAGTTATTTCTTATGGTATTCCACCGTCAAAGAGCACATCATCGAGCGATGATATGCAGCACGTACAAAACTTCACCAAAAAAGTGATTCACAGTCCTGTAGAGACACAGTACAAAAACTACAAAAATAACTCTAATCCTGCTATAACAACGCATGATGTTGATGAGACTCCTAAGACAAACGGTAATAGTTATCTTGGCGTTACTTCTACCTCACCAAGCGCTGATTCCTTGACTGATACTACTACGAATTCTTCGTTTGCTACACCGCCGTTTTCTACCTCCCCTGTTGGTGAATCGCAGGGCTTCCATAGATGGTCTAGAACGAGTACTTTTGATGACGTCTATTTACCTCTACCACCATTAACTCCATTGCAACTGCCTAAACCAAGAGTTCTAACGATCCAAAGACAGAAAGCCCCTAGAAATGATTTTGGCTTTAGTCTTCGGCGAGCAATGATCCAGGAGAGAATTTTCATTGGCGATAACAAAGACTCGCATGGAGAAAATGGTCTTACAAATGGCGATAATAAATGCAACGGCAACAGTATTATGACTAGCAAATTAGCGTACAAGGCTGTGATACTTGCAGAACCTGGCTCATATCCTGGAGCGAGTGAAACTGGTTTACTTCCCGGTGATAGACTCTTAGAGGTGAACGGAGTAAATGTGGAAGAAAAGAGTAGGGAAGACGTTATTGACCTCATCAAAGGAAGTCAAGATTTTGTTACCATTAAAGTAAGTATTTTTAAGACCGTTATAGAATCTATTATTTTAAAGTTTACTACATTACATTAAAATCAAATTGTATGCCAGTAAATCCAATTAACAAAGTTCTACATTTGGTCAATTGCAAAATATAATTGACAATATTGACATATACTGGATCACCTTGATTTCTACTGAAATAAACCAACCAAATCCACTGCATTAATATGACACGTTATCTACAATTCAATTACTACAAAAATATAGGTATTTCAGAAATCATTCAAAACATTTTATTGCAAAGGCCGACTGCTTTTGCCTCAAAGTCAAATAAGATTTTAAATTTTCAATTCCGTACCATGTAAGTTTGTTCCTTGTAAAAAGGAAAATGTGTTTAAGCCGACAAAAATTGCATTTCAACGAAATTGCCTGCAGAAAGTTTCAAATTATCCACCTGAACTTTTATCTGGGTAAAGCCTTAAAGTAAGTCTACATTTTGTGCTTAAAATTTAATATGGTACTGCGGCAAACGTTGAATTTTCGTTAGATTTAGGTTAACATATTGAAGACCACTCGGTATGGAACTTGTGAGAGAAAAATGAAATAACTACAAACATTTTTATTAGATTAAATTATTAATTTTTGTAAGAAAAAGAGAGTCTAAGGTGTTTAGAACTCTATGTAGTTCGCCTCCGGCGGCACAACCGCCACACCTATTTTTCCTAATAACAGCAGTGTTAAGCACTGAAGTGTTCTGGTCTGAAGGGTATGGTTAGGGAGATATACTTATCCGAGGCGTTCCAGCTCAATTCTCAGGGGTAGCAACGCATCTGTGGTCAACCTCATGTAGGACCTTGATCTTATCAGGGGTTGATTACAGATGTGGCCACAGTGGAGAATTACCTAAAGGTAAACTGCATGCTCGTTTGCTAGTTCGATCATATAAAAATATCTGACACATTAATTTTAATAGGTTGATGGAGACTAGTTTACGTTTAGAATAAGTGAATGAATAGATTTTAATGTTGTTAACAATACTCTTGGTTGTCGTGGACTAACTTGTGTGGTGTGACCATTTCTAACTTGGGCAGAGAAAATATACGGATCTTATTTTAAGGCTAACTCGCTCGCTTCCTATAGGTACGAGTTATATTATATCAAATTAAACTGGAACCAATTTGAAATATTTTATATTGTGTACAAATCATTGAAGACTCAGTTAGTGGTAGAATATTAAAGCCAAATACTATTTTTTCTGTGCAGTTATTATAAATATTTATATATTTGTAATTTATTTATATGTAGTCTCTTAATTTAAATAAGTGTATTAGCATTTAAATGATACAACAAATCGTGACAGTTTTCGAGAAAGATACGATTACCAACGCGGTTCCGCCCATAAAATGTCACTCGTATGTTTTCTATAACTGTATTTTGATTTAGTGTTGTCTCGTGACGTGGGCCACAGTATCAGCGGCTTAATTCAAGCCATACATCAATAAAACTGTCATTGTTATTGTTAACAGTTATTGTGTAACATTTTCTTAACCGGTACACGGACTTTATCATTTCTTTCACTACGACCCGCGTTACAGAGCGGGTACCATACAGGTATACCGCGCAATGTGTTTCGGGTTCGTTTCCCGGCCAGACAGATATCTTAATGATGAATTTAGATTTGTTTTCTGAGTCTGGCTGTGTATTGCTAATGAGTGTAGAAATGAGGTCTTTTTTTCTTCTTTTACTAAGTCGAATATTACGAATCAAATCTTCAAAATGAGCAAGAAAAATTATAAGAATTCATTGTTATATATCTTATAGCTTAGAGATAGTTGCGAGTTCATTATTTAAGGAACAATTTTAAACCTGCGTATCAAAGACGCATGTGGAATGTTAATGATTGTTACATAGCTCTATAATTGTTGTTATAAGCTACCAAAGAGCCGTTATTTTTATATTAACAAAAACTGTTATAATAAAATATTTATGTCAAATTTTAATATCGTCAGACAGATCTCGGGACCGCCTAGTTATGAATAAATTACAATTTAACGATGCTTGATTATTAATACTAAAAGAAAGAAATTAGGAAAATGTTAGTTAAATTTAATTGACTATCATATAATTTTAACTAGTAGTACCTACGAGTAAGTTGACTCCAGAAGGAACTATTAAAATATTACAATTACTCAACATTGTCTCAATTGGCAACAATTTGCATACTTTAATGTATTTGTGATGACATAGTCGTTCTCATTATGGTACTGAAAACTGACCGAGGGAACTCTTCAGCGGTTAATGGAAGGACATCACTTTAATAGATTTCCGAATGTCCAGGTGCAACCAATAGCAGAGCTGTGTGAGCTGTCGCGCAGGCGCGCTGCGGACGGTGGTGTTGAAGTTGAACTGTCGGATAGCAACGTGCGAGGCGGGACATTGAGTCGGTCTGGCAGCCGGCGATTCACGAGCACTCAGGTATGTTACCATCACTGTGATATACACTATCTAACGAGACCTGATAATATAACATCGTCTCTTTCGCACTTAGGTATGCTAATGAAAGGGACGGATGACTCCAATTCTACTTAAATCTCTATTTTTTTTTATTCGGGAGTGCCGAATAAAAAAAAATAAAACCTTTCAAAAAATACAAATACAACTTCTATTCGTTATTATTATTCATTATTATTCAATTGAAATCCGTCAAGCTGTTAGCGCTGTAGAGCACGATAAAAAAATTGACATCCATACATTCATGTATAACATAAATACGTTTGAAAAACATTACCCTTCTTCTGACGCCGTCGGGTAAAAAGATATTTTAATTCAATTGAAACCTAATAGCAAATAGGTACATAATTCGTCGGTCAACTTACCTATCGTGCACAAACAAAATAAACAATATACATATTTATCGGACCACCCAGTAAATAAGACATTAAGACAAGCTATGTAGGTTTCGTACACGATTTTTAAATCGAAAATCCATGTCGCTAAAATTCTTTTAAGTGTAAAAGAATATAAAAAAAATTAAGGCCGCAAAGAATTTTGCGAAGCAGGTTATTTGGGAGATGCCGAATGCAGTTAAGATAAAACGATTACAGAAAAATCTGAACGATGAAATTCTTTTTATTTTCGCAAATATACGAGTAGATGGAAGAACACTTACCTAAAGCATATTTTGACTATGTAATGTTTGACAGCGATTAGGAAAAGTGGTTCGAGCCAGTTCTTACAACTCCGATTTAAGTGATAATTAACAAATACATATTAAGTAATCCGCGTGTCGATAGTGTCAACATTAACGTCAATTTGAGACATTCGTTGAAGTTGCCGATAAGTTGGGTCCAGTTTATGGCCTGTTGTTAACATTAATTTGATCAACGGCTTGTTAATTAACTGTTATAACCTGTTAACACTTTTTCAGTTACTTACAGAAATTTTCATATGTCTTAATTAAAGTACATAGATATAAAATTAGTTCATGTTATTCTTTAATGACCTTCATAAGCAAAGTAAAGTAAGTTAAGTAAACGTACTATTTATTACTTTATCTTTCAAGCTAAACGCCCTTTATCGTAGACCTTAACGCGACGATCTCACAATATTTTTATACTAGAAACGAGTGTGACATTGAATTATAATGCAATGATTTAAACATGTTTAATCATTCAATAAATAACTGGCCCATAAGAGGTTCTAATGATATTTATACACAATGACTATAACGATCCTATCACGATTTCCTACACTACCTTAATATCAATTGCAATTAACACGCTTATAAACTATCTATTACTATCATTATACAATAAATGTAATATTGGGTTGAGTTTGAATTTTACCAGATTTGATTAGAATAATACATTTCCTGTGGAATTAACATTAAGTCTAAGAGCTAATATTATGGTCATGTCGTCCCAAGACGTTCAATTTGAGTGCAATACCTATTTTCACTTTCGATGCAGTTATGTTAACGGCACAAAAAACACGTCGAATGCTACTTTATCTTGCATACCACCGATGTGACTAACGAAATCAACAGTCGACATATTCTTTGGCAATCCTATGTACCAAGCAAGTTCTGCGAGAACTCGACCATAAATAAAACAAAACCGCCGTACAAAACTGGCTTCATGCGATATGAGATATCAATATCACTTATTTAATTAACAGTCGTTGCCAAAAAAGACAAAATGTAGGACGAATAAGACTTAAATTGCAATCCAGAAGAACTGGTCTTTCGCACCTGTTTAATTAAACATTTGACACGGCTTAGCTAGAAGACTTATAAGACTTATCGATTCGTAGGGACGCGACCCTTCCTACCGACCCCTAAGTAATCCTCCCTTATGTCTGTCACCCATTCGTACATACTTTGGTGAGTCTCCAGTGCCAGGTATTTCACGGTCTTTGCCGCTGTCAGCTTGAATCAAAATTTATGTACTGATTTTTGCATATTACGGTAGTGTATTTGATTCATATTGGCTGTTAGCTCCGAACTTTGATCATATTTTGTGAAGTTAATGGAAAATGTCTGCAAGTTTTTAGGATTATGCTACCAATATTGGCTTAACTAGGAATTTTATGCGGTTGACATGCACTTTTAAAATATTGAGTTGCATTTAATGAATGAGCACAATTTAATGAAATGAGCACATTAATTTTTATGATAATTAAGATAAAGATATACATTTTTCAATTTTACACTTTGTCTAGGGACTAGTCTTATTTGGTATCTGATCTGATTTTAGTGGAATTTACACGGAAAGATAGGGGACTGGATGGGGAATAAATAGAGGCTACTCTGTTGGTGTGAAGCAAAGGAAGTTACATAGAAGTGAAGTCACCAGTGAGACTTCGTTTTCGCCATATTCAAGCCAAGATAACTGTAACACTTCAAGAGAAAGCAAGCAGATATCGCAACCACCAATTTGCTGCTGACAAGTGACAGTTCACGGTCGATTACAATATAACAAGTTGCTGAATACAAAGATAATGTTGAGGCTGTCAGATAATTCAGCAGTAATGTATACAGGATAATTGTTAAGAGTGCGTCGATGGCCAAATCCAAAACTATCGAAGGAATCTAAGGAATATCAAAAATTGCTGAAAATAGTCATGAAACCGATTTAACCAAAAATAAAAATAAAGTGTTTATTATCAAAAAAAAAAAACCGGCTAGGAAAATAGATTTTTATCTTCACCATTTCTTTAAGCAGATACTTCTTCTCTTAATGAGCTGTGAAAAGTTCTTATTCTTAGCTAAAATACCATCGGCTTGAAACTACCATTTTTGCGTACAAATTTCATACGTATATTTACACCCAAATACAAATGTGCAAGTTTTATAGTCTCTCCACGAGCACTTTAATCAAGTTTCAGGCTATAGGGTGGATGAATCAGGGCGCGTAACTGCATTTATATTGAATTATTGACCAGAATGTCGTTAAAACCAACCCCTACTTAATGTTTTCCGCCTCACGCCTTATCTTTCCCCTAATACTACAACTGTTTAAAAGATTCTTCCTTTCACACGCGCAGTGAGATTAGGGTTCGATTCCCGTCCAGACAGATCTGTGGGAGTTTAGATTTGTGTTCTGGGTCTGGGTGTTTGTGTATTCGTCTTTATATGGTCATGACACCCACGATACAGGAAAAAATCCTACTGTGGGTTCATGAGTGTAGAAAGCGTCTTTTTTGCTTCTTACATTGGTATTTTATTTTGGTTTTTTATCATGTCTGCATCATCTATATCATTATATCTGTATTATCATATTGTTGATCCTAAAAATGAAGAAACTGAATGACATAAAATTATATTCCAAATAAATTACTTGATTTTGTCACTACTATTTATAGAATTTACAAATAGGTTGTTATTATTTGTAAACTGATCTAGATTTTGTCTGAAGGCTGAGAGGAGATGGGCAACTTTTTCGATGTTTTTCAAAATTAATTGAGATACTTATGTTTGTCGAATACTGTTGGTTGATATATTTTTGATGAGCAAACAACAAACAAATATCTTATCCTTATACTTTGATTTCATTACAGAAAAAAGTATAAACAATAAACTATTTTAAGCAAACTCGTAAATGTTATAAACAATAATGCTTAACAATAGCCCCACAATACGAATTTTTGCTCTGACGTGGGTTTCGTGGGTGCCATGGAAACATACACAAACACCTAGACCTAGAACAGAAATCTAAATTCATCATTTAGATATTTGTCTGGCCGGGGATCGAACCCGGGACATTGCGTAATAGACCGGTATGTTGACCATTTGACCACTCTGTCACGTGAGACGGATTATTTCCATAATTAAAATATGTCGTCGATATTAACTGTTAATATAAAATCTATACTGCTACTTCTGTAGTTAAATATCAAACTTGGTTAACTCCACTCTCAAAAATGATACAAATTCTATTGTTTCTCAAAATGGAGTAAATCGAGTTTGATATCTGACTACAGACTTATTACATCAAGAAAGTATTGTCGGACGTGTGAATGAAGC
>DWPV01003492.1:0-15122 GCA_018251915.1 Urbanus proteus proteus | reverse complement strand
GTTTGTTTTGTTTTGTCGCCGTGTCAATCTCGCGACATGTTTATTGATTTACTTTTTAAACACAGGTGAAACCGCGGGAATCAACTAGTTATATATAAACTTAACAGAAAATGATTTTATATTTCAGTATGACGCTATGCAATTGCCGGGACAGCAACTACCCTCATCTCACGCGCATTCTCCGCTTGATCACTTACTCAACCTAGATATCAAGGCAGCTCCAGCTTGTCAGCGCCTCACAGGCATCATTGCTGCAATGGGTAAGATACAAAAAAAATACAAGTATTTTAACATCAATAAAATAACGCAATGTGTTACACAAGAACGTAAAGAGACAAAGCAATTGAATAAACATAGGCAATCGATGAACATAGGGAATGTTAAGTTACTGTCCGAAAATAAGAGAGAAGAGGTATTCTCTCAAGTAGGTCATTGAAGTTAATTTCTCCACCTTAAAAATATCAATTCTGCATTGCCCAAAATTTCAGGAAAATCTACAAACGAAATAGAAGTGATGGAACAAATGATGGGCGCTGGTATGAATATTGCGCTCCTCAATCTGTCCTTTGGATCAAGAGAAGAGCACGTAGAAACTATAAAAATGCTACGACAGGCCGTCAAGAACTACAGTATAATTGTCGGGAAAAATTACCCGTTGGCGATCGCAGCTAGTCTATGTGGACGGAAAATTAGAACGGGCAAGATAGCTGACGTAATTATTTAATTTATAAATAAAATTATTCATGTTCTTCTCTTACTATTATTGCTACATCCAGTCAGAATGAGACGGGCGTGAAGGAAAGCTACTAAAATTTATATATTAGTAGTTTTTGTACCTTTGGAAACATAATGGAGATTTTTGTTTCTCTGAATTCTTGTACGTGATAAATCTGAAAAGTAGTAAATCATTTTGAGGAATATTGCTTCTGTAAATATAATAATCAAAAATTGTTTAGTCTTTATACAGGTACATTCAGCACTTGTTACTTACTTCAATTTTCTTGAAAAGCCTTTCAATTTACTCTATTTCAGAGCTACGGCGAAACAGTTGAACTGAAAACGGGTGAAGTAGTCCGACTAACAACTGACGAAACATATAGAGATAGATGTTCTACGTACACAGTATATGTAGATTTCATGTACTTCGCTGACCAAATGAAGAAAGGAGATGTTATTTTGTTAGACAATGAGAAAATAGCGCTAAAAGTAGAAATGATTTCCGTCACAACGATGACATGTAAGATCGAGAGAGGTGGCTTCCTCGGATCTCATAAAGATGTTTTCTGTCCTAATGTTAATCTTGATATGCCTAATTATACTGAAAGAGACAAGCTTGATATTGAAATGGCTATACATCAGCAGGTAATATATTCTTAAAGTAGAACTCTTTTTGTAATAACAGCAACACTTTGAAGATCAAATTTGAAAGTTATGGTTAAGCAAACTTATTTACGTGAAACGTTAGAAATTCAATTTGAAATACACTTTAAAATGAATACAAACTTCACGTATTATCTAGGGGTGAGAATATCAATGACAAAGGATTTGTTAAGAACGATTAAAATAAGAAATCACTTTGATATTAACGTTAGCATATAAAACTGGTAATGTTTATTGTTTTACTAAAGTTAAGTCTTATTTATTTCAGTTAGACATTCTAATAGCACCTTTCGCAAACTCCGCTGATGCTGTAACGGAACTTAGACAATTGATGGGCGATAAGGGGAAAAAGATGGCAATTGTCGCCAACATCCAAACTATTGAGGGCTTCCGGAACTATGATGAAATTCTCAGCGTAAGTACTAAGTAAGAGTAAAACTGCTTCGACACCGATGGAACCATTATCATATTTATTAATGCTTAATAATGCAGGTTTTTGACATATGTCATTATGTAAGGAAAACTTTACAATTGTCTCAACTTTATTATGAACGGTAATTACCGGCAACTGAACTGTATTATCGTTTTTGTTTCCAATTGAATAAAAGACAATAATATATTTCAAGGTTGCAAATGGTATAATGATAACAAGACAAGAACTGGGCTCTGACATCTCGCCTGAAAAACTCGTAATCGCTCAGAAGAACATGCTCGCAAGAGCCAACAAGGTAGTGTATTAATTAGTAAGTTACACAAGAACTTTTTGTATACCAACATCATTTCCTTTATTAACCAACAAGGAAAAGTGTGGCCACTCAGATTGGACTATTTTCTTAGTTATCAATTGAGTTGCCAAGTCATGAGTATCATTTCATTGAGATTTTTTGTACTTCATTGTAATATTTGACTAAGTTAACTCTAGAGAAAATTATACTGATATCTTAATTTGCATAATTCCCATACAATATGCAACAGTGACTGAAAAACTTATCTTGTCCTCTTATCCCATTTCATCACATTCCACCTATTTACGTAGAGGCGTAATTTAAGTTGGATTTCATTTCTATTTGATTTTGACTAAAGATAAACGGAAACGATCGCTTAACATCATGTCAACTATATCTTAATTCAGATTCTCAAAGATCTAGCATTTATCATGTTGCAGGCGAATGTTCCAGTCAGTGTAAACGCCCACCTCTTAACCAGTATGAGATCGAGGAAGATCCCACTACGGGCAGAGGTTCTGGATATAGCGAACTGTATCATTGACGGTGCTGATGCTCTAGTACTCTCTGCTGAAACAGCAGTGGGACTGTATCCAGTTGAAACGGTCGCTTGTCTTGCCAGTGCTTGTAAAGAAGCAGAAGCTTGTATTTGGTCGAAGCAGATATTTAACGACTTTACCGATAAGGTAATTAATATGTTTACTAAATCAATATTGAATGACTTGAAGACAACCGTCGGCGGCTTTGAAGCCTAAAACTTTTAATTGGCTTTTCATAAGGAAGACTAGAAAATATTTATTAAGAATTCGTCCTATAATAGAGCTAAGTAAGTAATGAAAGGTCATAATTACTAAATCCTATTACTTAATATGATAAAAAATAACGTAAGTATAAATATATCACTTTGCAGAATAAATACCTAAAATATGATAATAAAAGTTATCTTTTCGTAAAAATTATACGAAAATCAAACATTACTAGGGGTCTCGTTAGCTGGAAGTCACTTGAAGTAGTTACAGAGCTGGTTGCAAATCCAGGTGTAATACCATAATGAAAAAATAAAAAATGCGTAGTCATTACACAGTCGTAGTCAAGAATAACCTGTTAAAAATAAATCTGTTTGTTATGTTTCCGAAACTAATCAATGACTCAATAACGATAAAAGATATATTTATTTGATAAAAACTAAATTTCAATACAAAAGCACCGTTAAAATATAATTTTTTACGCGACACGTAGAGGAAACACTATAAAAACCTCACGGCGACCAACTGCGTATAAATATTATAAAAATAAAATTCAAATAGACAAAGGCGCAAGTTCAACTAGCGCCTTGTAAAGTGGATTCGCGTATTCTTGGCAATGAAAATTCATACTCTAAGCGTAAAACATTATTACACTTGTTCCATATTCAACGTTTCTAGTGCCTATTCTTTTTAATAGCTGTCTGAGATGGCCGAGCAAATTCCACTCTTATTTTTATAACATCATAAAATTCTGGCCATTACCCTAATTAGAATTGCATTTTTAATTCGGCTTGAGAGTAATTTGCTCTTTAAAAAGTTATTTTTATGTATGAGCGAAATTTTACATTCATAAACATTTTCTTTTAATATGCATATAACTACGTCCTTTGTATTAATTATAATAAAATTTTGGAAAAGGAATAAATTAAGAGATAATATGTTAGGTACATTACGTCGACTACAGATGCATTGCTACTACCAGTGGACTATGTTAAAACACCTCGGATCAGCTTATCTCCCTTACCTTTAAAAAAAGACGCTATCTACAGTTATAGCCCCACAGTAGTATTTTTCCTGCGTCGTGGGTGCCATGGGCACACATACACGAATACACAAACACCCAGACCCAGAACGGAAATCTAAACTCATCATTCAGATTATCTCTCTATCTAGCCGGGAATCGAACCCGGGTCCCACTGCGCGTCAGACTGATTTGGTAACCGCTCCGCTTCGGAGGTCGTCGGCCTTTGCTTTTACTATTTGCCTTTACTATTTATTTCTGTTCCCAGACACCAATACCCTGTGAGCAGGTCACCGCAACAGCAATAGCAGCAGTGTTAGCAGCGCAACGCACCATCGCGGCCGCCATAGTCGTGGTGACTACGTCCGGCAAGTCGGCACACATCGTCTCCAAGTACAAACCCCGGTGTCCGGTGATAGGCATCACGAGATACCCCCCGATTGCACGACAAATGCACCTGTGGAGAGGCATCATGCCGGTGGTTTATGAAGGTTAGTGGATATTTGTGGTTAACCGTTGAGAGTCCACATATTTCTATCCTATAACTACAGATTTAAACGATATCATGGTCTCATTTGAACGGTAGGGTAAAAGTACAGCAAAGAAACTTGTAGGAGGAATCCATCTTGATGATCCTAATAAAAGTAACGGCAAATTACCTGTGATCGACCACTAGGATTTGTAAAGGAAGAAATACGTAAAACAAACTTGTATGTATACCTACCTATAGAAATAAATCATAACATTTCTGGTACGTTCTACTCTTATACAAAAAAGTGACAATTTGATGTAAAATATAAAGTCTATATTTAAACCGTCTTAAGCTATCATAGATCATCATCTGCCTGTATATGGATACAAGTTGGTAGAAAATTATCTAAGTTTACCTGTAAAGCGTAAGAGTAAATTTATCAAATTGCTCTTGTAGATTCACCGGACCCAGACTGGACCGTGGACTTGGACAAGCGGGTCAAATTTGGTACAAACTGGGCCTTGGAGCAAGGGTTCATTAGGATAGGTGACCCCATAATCCAAGTATCTGGCTGGCGGCAAGGCTCAGGGTTTACCAACACCATGAGGATCGTGTACGCGACTGCAGATTTTTAATTATTTACTGGAAGTTTTTAATTTTCTATTTAAAGTGTACTGATTTTAGTAGTTATTTATGTTTAGTAATTTTAATTTGTTTCGTGGAATATTATTGTTCTATATGCTTGTAGTACTTATATTAACAATTTAACATTAAAAATGCATCTTAACTGTTGTTTTTAATTTCAGAAATGAAACATTAGGTATGTATAATATCTACGCAATAATACCAATAAAAAAATCTGTAGATTTTCCGATCCAAGATTATTGAGTAAGACTCCAACAGCAGTCTTACAATGATAAATATTTGGCTCGTTTATAATTTTACACACTCTTAAAATGCCAATCAGTTGCCAATCATAGACTTAGTATTTTTCGCTACACTTGCTGTTGCCATAAAATTTTATACCGAAGCTAGTGCACTTCGCCTGGAATCAAATAGTGTAACTCATGCCTAACTCAAAATGGCGGCCAATAACAAAATGGCGATCAACGTCAAAGGTTCAACTTCACTTACAGTTGCAGGCAATTTTCACCGCCAGACGCATCGGAATTGAAATCGCCATTAAAATTTACGCCAAAGCCAGCGCACGACCTGAATCTAAATAGTGTGATTCAAAATGGCGTAACGAATGACCAGTGACGAAATGGCGATCAGCGTCAAAGGGTCAACTCTGCTTACTGGTTGCAGGCAATTTGCACCGCTCTCTGAAGCTCCCGAATTGAATTTATGTTACCTCGCCCTCATACGGACTACACATGGACATCACGTGTGTCGATTGAACTTATGTATCGTTGTGAAAATGTTTAATAGAAAAAAATTAAAAAAAAGAATCCACTTAAATTCGAGGATCCCAGAAGGATACTGGAAGTTGATCTTCTTCAGGTGTGGGTACTGCCACTTCCAGCAATAGTTAAATAATTTCATAGAGAGATGCTACCATTCAGAAATACTACTTTCGATCCATTAATTTACAAGTTTTAATACATGCAGTGCAGTGTATAAGTCTAAACAGCAAAAAAAATTAAAATATTTTGGCGGTTTTTGTTACCATCATTTAATAATCACAAATCCACGACAGAGTAGAAGTAATTAAAATAATAAGAATTAATAATATAAAAGATTTATTTGCGAATTTTGGACCGCTATAAAATTTTTAGAGTCAGTATGCCTCGGAATCACATAGATCGTCTATATTAATCGCCTCACACGTAACCAACCACAGACCTTTTGGAAGTTTTCGTTACAATTGTAGGTAGGTATATATTATCATTGAATACATACAGACTTCAGTACATTTTTAGCATAAAATAGATTATTTAGATTTCATTATTAAGGGTTTACTTAGTCCTACATACGTGGCACGTGCACCTACAGAAAAAAAATAAGGAGACCACGAAAAATATAATAGGAAAATACTTCCACACCGTTCGCACCCAAAAAAAGAAAATAATCGAGTTTTTCCTAACATCCACTCAAAAAATACCTTGTTTGATGAGGTCATCTTGTAAAATTGTGAAAATTGGCAATTAGACCCAAATACTTGTGGCGGCGAGATAATTTTCTGTTAGGTGAATGTTTTGTGTTTTCTTGTGTCCAACCATAATCAGTACTTACTCTATAGAGTAACTCTTACTGTGACCAATTTAAAATTGAAATTATAATTATGATAATATACGTATCCCAAGTTACCATAAAAATATACGTAGGTATTGTAATAACTTATATTTTATAATACTTCTTTTCTTTCTACGTAGGATTTTTTCGTCAGTAAAAAAGCTCATTTAAATAAATAAAAAAATGTACGTAACTATATTTTTTAAGTCTCTTGATCCATTTTTAAAATTTTTATTTTTAATAAAAAGGCTCATTTTAAAAGATTTAAAACCTTTATAACCACTTGGTTGTCACGATTAACTATTTTCCAAAAAAAAAACTATAAATGCGTCAAAATCCAGGGGATCAGACATTTAACGGATGCAATTACCCATCGCCACTGCACGGGACCGTGTTGACAGAGCGACAGGAACCAGGCAATTTGTAGCGAGCTGTTGCTTTGGACTACATCCATTTCGAATAACACCTAGCTCTCTGTAAAGTTCTTATCGTTTAGTTACAGTTAGATAGACTTAAGATCTATACCGTACCTTTATATGGCTGCCAGAAGTATTAATCGAAATAGATTTTAGTGTGCAGGAGATCATGATCAGCCGAAGATAGGCATTCAAAGAATTTGATGGTGAAAAGGATCTTTCGATAACAATGATACAAGTCTCTTAGACTATTGGGGCTCAGGTCCTGTTTTTTTCTTATGCTACTTAAATATTAAATACTGCGAGAGCTACAGTCAGTGGCGTTTATTCCATAAATCTAAAATAGGACAGAAGTTCACGATCTA
This sequence comes from Urbanus proteus proteus, assembly GCA_018251915.1. Taxonomy (NCBI): domain Eukaryota; kingdom Metazoa; phylum Arthropoda; class Insecta; order Lepidoptera; family Hesperiidae; genus Urbanus; species Urbanus proteus. The sequence goes on along the minus strand of DWPV01003492.1, from coordinate 7,762 downwards.
TCAAAAAATCTGTTGTGTTTATCTTTTTGATTTCCTTGCTATTTATTATCTAAGAAACATACCTATAATTTGACTGCAATATGTATTTATTATAGCTTTTCAATATGTTCTTCTGGTGAAAAATAACAAAATGCAGTTATTTTAATGCATGCAAGATACAGTATCTTTGGCTTTGCTAAATCAACAGCATCATAATTGGCACTTTCACTAATCAGCCGCTTTTAAATATGGAAACTTGTTTCGAGGGAAAATTTAGGCCACTCAAGAATTCAATCAGCCTACCAAGTTACGTTTGTTCGGAAGTACTTAGCGGGCAAGTGAATACGAAGTTTTGATCGTCCGAAGACCGAGCGTAGCCCCAATTACCGGCCCGACCTTGTCTGCCCTCGAAGAGTCTGCTGATCGATTTGCTGGCTCTTCAACATTTTGAAGGAAATACGTGACTCTCGTGTCACAATGTTCGGTATTTGGTGATATTTACACATAGTGTTAAATTTATTGATGATCGAATCTAAGGTGAATATCATAGATTGTATTAAAGCTTGTGTCTCAACGTGCAGAGAGGTGAGCGCCGACAGTTGCCTGAATACACCATGTTCATATTGTTCATCTTCTCTGAGGCTTTTATAATAAGACCTCAAGTTATCGCAATATATTCAATATTGTGTTGGTGTAGATATTTATAATTTTAAGTGGCTAGCTGTTGTAACGAGTATCTGATACAAATAAAATAATTAAAATTGAATGCTACAATTTGATACCCATACATACCACTGTTAATGTTAATCTTAAGAAATTAACTCGTCCATTTTTTAAAAATAAGTTTTTTTTTCTTTATCTACATACATAATAATCTGATTATTATTTAAATGCTGTCTACGGTCTACATAATGTTTATCTCTTTATTTTATTTACCTACCTACGACCTATTTTTAGCTGACCTACTTTTTTGTACACAAGAAAGAGACAGAATTAGAAATAATTGCGGACATTTTGCATTTCTTACGCAGAATATTTTTACGTTGCTTTTTTGCGTAATTTCGATGTGTTTCTCGCGTTGTTTCAACTTGTTTTATGAATGTTATAAAACTTAATTATTAATTTTCGCAACACTGGAAATGGAAACATTATCCAGAAAGACGTGGTAATTACTTTTGTCCAACGCAATGGTCAAAAGGTACACATTTTTCACATTTACAAGACAGATGAATTATTTTTAAGAAATGTATTTTGTTAAGTTTAAGCTTTGCATTTTGAATAATAATGTAAGAACAACTCAACTTCGATACAACTTCTAGTAAAGCCGTGAATAATTAATAAAACATTATAGATTATTGTATGTACATAACGAATACAAAAAATGTAAAAAAATGGAAAAACTTTCACATTTTTTCGTTCATAACGATCAAAGCTATGACAATCTTATAAACCTCAACAAGAAACCAAGTTTTACTATTAAAAATTGCTACAATCACATCAAAATTCAAAACGAGTCAAATCCCCCCTAACAAAAGTAAGCAACATCGCCAATACCCCGAATCCCAACCGCAGTTATTTAGCGCGTGTCCTGAATTATTAATATGAGCGGCAGTGTTGATTGCATCGCCCGATGCAATCATTAGGGGTTCCTTTGAACGTCGCGCACACTTAACGAGGTTACCGCCGCTATATTGCCTGACATGTCTAGAAGCGAGCGTGCTGAAATTATTTGAGCTATTAACATGCAAGTAGGCTTAGGTGTTCTAATTTGGATGCTTGAATGAGATATATGCGTGAAAACGTATTGTAGTTATGTTTGCAGGTCGTGAGGATTGGCTTATTATTGAGTGCTTCACTTGTTTTTTAGATAAATCCCAAGAATAAAAGCCTTAATGTAATAGTACATTACGATACGGGTGATCTAAGTTGCTATTACTGCACGCCGTGCTAAACGCCGTGCATAATAGGCAACTTAGGTCACTAGTATCGTATTTTATTTTATAGTACGCGTGACATAGCCCGCCATAAAGTGCGGGCTTAGGTCACACTGTGCTATATAGAAAATTATGTTAAATCGTCATAAGATTTCCGACTCTACAGACAGACCTATTTATCCCTTACAACAGCAGTGTTAAACGCTGCTGTCTTCTAAACATACCAACTTAGCCCTCAAGAATAGAAACTCATTCGAAGCCAACATCAAGTAAGGTTCTAATCCTTAATTGGACTAGACATATATCAAAAATTCTAATGCAAATTCTAACAAATAAAAACGATCAAATAAAGATATCGTTTATTGTAGAGGTCAAAAACAATAATAAAACCAAATAAATATTGCTAAGTTACCAAATTTGCAAAGGTATCTACGTAACTTCAGTACAAACCCCTTGGTATTTACGTCACCATAAAACAAGCCTAGATAAGAAACCGGCGGTAACGGCTGCGTAGGTACCACAATATTATTTATTTTATTCAATATTTCACCGGCGATAAAATTGTTCGCGAAATATTCAAGAAGGACCCGCTTTGGCTATCTTAGTTGCTTTTATTTCGTACAAAGGAATATTTTTAAAATGCTGAATAAGTAATTTACTTACTAGAGTGAATTAAAATTGTCGCAATTCGATGTATTTACTTCGCAACTATATCGCTATTAGTTAAAGACAGTCAAATATAAAGGAGATGTGGTAAGGACTATCGTCCAACAGTAGTACATAAAAAAGGTTGCAACATAAATGGTAAGTACTATACGTATATGTACATTTTTCGTAAATAAAATTCATCAATCATAATACATATTGTTATATATTGTATCCATGAACTTTGTATTTTTTCAAGCTCCTAGAAATTCGACTAATTAAATAATACGATTTCAGTAACATTTCGTGACCTAAAAGTGGAATGAAAGTTTCCCATTTGACTCTAAATAGGAACGTGGAGTGCAAAAATAAAATAGCTTTAAATCTACTTCTTTATTTAGCAACCGTAGCTAGATGAGTTGATTAGCTGAAGCGCTTTAGAAAACGCCAACAATTTCTCACATTTTACATCTTTCTCCAAGTTTTACGTTCAAGGAATTTACTGCAGTGGTTTTGCATGCAGAATCGTAAATCCTTGCGGATTCCTAGTTTTCGTGGATTTGCAAATTACGGAAGCATTCGGGAGATAGACCGGTGACTTGAAAAACCTGGATGCGCGCTGAATAAGAAATCATAAGACTATATGATGCCAAGATATGGACGTGGAAAACTTTATCGGCAGCATAAATTCGCGTTATATTGTTATTAACTTTAAAATATTTTAACGTGAAATTCTGTAGAGCTCTCCGTAATTTGGCTACCTTATAAAACTGTTTACTTTTACTGTGAACTCATCAAAGTAAGCGTCTGCGATCTTTTTTAGGTAAAATTCATGTCTAATTTTGTTTTGATGAAATTGTTTGACCATTTGACTCCAAGTGAGCTTTTGCGATGAAAGTAGCCAACGACTATGATCGTTGGCTACTTTCATCGCAAAAGCTCATTATTTACACTAATCAACAACCATAAACAGTTGGAATAATTTAATATGGAAATACTTTCATTAACTCATGGTCAATACTCATCGCCCTGCCTAATGAGCCACGGTACAAATATTGTATACATTCATAACATCCGAGGCCTCATTAGTCAGCACTGTACAGACCTAATGATACGTGCTGAAAAAACACGAGGATAAATAACTCCTGTGTGATTGTGGCTCGTTAGCTGTGAAATAATGAATTGAGAAATAAAAACCTTTGTACAAGAATATTTTATGACGGTTTTTGTTTTACCAGTAACTTATCTGTATACAAAGGATTTTTGTCGAATTTTAATAAATCTTTACATAAAAATACGTGTTTTGTTTTGTGGATGGGCTTCATTATTTCACATATAATCAAGATCTTTGTAGTCATATAGTCAGAAATATAAACCACGCTCTTTCTGACGCGGTCAGATAAAAAAAGTTTTGTGGGTCAATACCACGTTACAGACATTGCCGAAAATTTGTAGTCATGTCATTACTGCGTTATTTTTGTGTGTATGCTTCAATTTCAATTCTTTGGCTTCTATAAAATCTAAAAACAGTTGCTTCTTTCTAATCAACAACAAAGTTTTGTTCAGCACACTGTCTATAAGCCACGTTATGCGCAATACATTCGTTTTGACTGGCGGTTAGTCAGCACTATGTAGAATAGGCGTAATGATACGCACTGGCAAAACACAAGGATAAATATTAACGCCTCCGTCATTGTGGCTCATTTGCTTTGAAAAAGAACACAAATGACTTTTTACCCGGCTTAAAAGAAAGGATCTATGTTTCACGTTTTTTTCTGTTCGAATGAGTCTTTAGTAGGGAGGTATTTATGATTGTATGTAATATGTAACATACTCGTTCTGCATAATTCATTATGTTAAACTGTCTATAGGGAGATGACCATAAATATATCGTAGTGGAGGCTTTAACTTTACTTTAATATTTAATTTTATTGGTTTGATGATTGTACTAATTATCATTTTACCATTTATCTAAATATCTTGATAATACATAGAGACCTCGATTTCATTTCCAATCATAATTCAATTGGCCTGTACTAAACTTCATGGATATACGGATACCATGGATAGAAACAGAATTATTTGAGTATTTGTATGGCTTTTAACGTTCACGTTAGATTTTCAAAATATCCCATTTTTAGCTATGCGGGATAAGCCGAGATCGATGGTACCAATCAGGCAATCTCAATAGTCCATACAAATATGGAGCTTCGATGATTTCAGGTTGCTTCAACTGATCATAATATTTGAAATTTGTTTGAATAGGTAAGACTGCTTGCCATATTAGGATCTGTAAATAAAAAAATCAACCCGGAATTTTATAATGTCACGCAATGAATTCCGCGATGATTCCCTTCAGATACTTGAATGATAAATTTAAAATACTCAGAACACAAAAATTTGTGTGTCATGGTACATAGGATAAAATTTTAACGTGAGGCTATGACTATAGAAATAGTTTTTTTTTTTTTCATAATATAATTCTCAACTTAAAAGCGACATTAAGAAAATACAATAACGTCCTTACTTACAAAATCCTCGAAAGCTTAAGTCAGGATAAATCACAAGCCCACTCGTCCACGCGTTCCTCGCAAGGTGCAAAGAGTAAGAGCCAGTGAAGTGGGGATCTGACGGTGGAATGCCGGAATGTGCCGTATCACTCCCTGTCGAGTGTCCGTCGCCCTCCACATCACTTCATGAAGTATATGCTCTGAAACTTAGCTTCTTAAGAATTTTTCGTTTCAATATTACTTTAAGTGGCAATCGTAAATTCGGTATTTTCAGTTACAGTTATAATTCGGCATTTTAATGACAATTGTTTTGATAATTAAGTTTGATAATTTAAGTTTGGTTTGGGTCGTTAATGATGATGCGTTTTAACAGTTCTAATTATTAAATAAGAACATGATTTACTCCAAAGTCTGTGCATTGCGCTATTCTACCAATTGAATAACTCCTTAAATGTAAATCAGTTCTAAGCGTCAACAAATACCTCTGTACCTAAGTAGCATAGAAATTGCGGTGATAAATCTCTGAAGGTTCTTATCTTGTGGAGTTGGTCATAGTATCTATTAGCAGCAGAGACCATTTACCATGAGATGGACTATGTTCTCGTCACCTACAGAACTTCAAAACATGCTTACGAAAACACAATATAGGAACTTAAAACGCATAATAAACACGTAAACATACATAAATAGCTAACTTTAAAAATGTTAAGCTTAAAATCGCTCCTTGTTAACTAAAACAAGAATTGGAATTTTCCAACACAACTTTATAGAGGAACACGGCAATAAAAAGAAAACAAGTTGCCCAAGACTACTGCCACTAACGAGACAATCTACTTTGACTTTTGTCCTTTTAAAAGACCACCGACACAAAAAAATACTCAATTAGTGTTCAACGAACGTACTTACTAATTAACTTGATCAGGTTCTTTTATTTCCAAGTTCTTTTGCATTCGTGCCACGTCTTGTCGTTTCAAAAGAGAATTACGTTATAAAATGAGGTGTTACTTTAGCAATGTCGTCTTTATTAGCGGTAAATGGCTTTAATCTCGATAAAATATTTCTTATTTACGAATTTCCTAAGTTAAGGTCTCTTCGTGGTTCGAATGCTGAGGTATGTTTAGAACAGTAACAGTAATTATTGATCTAATGGGAGTAAGGCAAGAATAAGACGTTTCAACTAGTCCTCAGCGGTAGCAACGAATCAATGACCAACTTTTTTATAAGATTAAAGAAGTGAAGGAGCATATAGTCTACCAGATGGTAAGTAGCTACTACCGCTTTTTGAATCCTCCAATCACCTCCAGGTAAGATAAGTCTTATCTGAAGTCTGCAGCCAACAGATATGTTGCTACCCCGGAGGACTCAGTTGAAATACCTCGATGTGGATCGAAAGTAAAGGGCGTGGTAATGGAAACACTAGGTGTGTTTCTATTACCACGCCCTTTAAACCAGAATAAAAACAGCGCTTAACACTTAACAAAAAATTTGAAACGCTTTCTACACTCATAGCCCCACAGTAGGATCTCCCGTGACGTGGGTGTCATGGACACAAACATACACGAATACACAAACACCCAGACCCAGAACAGAAATCTAAATTCATCATTCAGATGTCTGTCTGACCGAGAATCGAACCCGGGACCCATTGCGCGTCAGACCGGTATGGTAACCGTTCCGCCACGCGGATCGTCACTACTGTTATTAAGCAGAAATAAGTGTGGTGGTGCCGTCTCAGCCGTACCACAAAAGATGCTACCACCTTTAAATCCTTCAATTGCATACTTATACCATATCTAAGCTAAAAATGTAACTCAGTAAAAACTTCTCAGTAACTTAATCCTTTTATGTTGGAAGCATCGTTTACCTTCTTGTAATCCAGAACAAAGTTTAAACAAAACCAATAGCTGAACTTAATTAATTTCGAAGTACAAAACAGTGCCGATATAACCGCGCTTCCTTAAATTGTTTTGTGGCAAACTTCGCCCGTTGTTCGCTACAAAATCTATATTATAAAATTTAAACGCGGTTTGTTTGTACGTTGAAGATCTTTCTAGAATATTGATACTTTTTAGACTATTTGACGGCTTGAATGTAGTTGCATAAAGTAAACGATTTAAATGTCCCTATTCAGATATTTATGGTTTAGATTTGTCTGGCTGGCAATCGATGCCGTAGCTCTTAATTAAATCCCGTATGAACACATATTAACATACGCGTCACAAATCCGAGTTAAAATATTTTAAGTTTATTTAATTTATCTCCGTAAATATAATTAGATTAAATACACAGATTCAACATTGTAATAAAACATATGAACAAGAATCTATCTACTGAACGAAACCGATTGAAAAATACATATTTCAAACGAAGTAGGGAAATTACAGTCCGTTTTCTATGTTATCTCGATTTAATAGTCTAGATGTGTATCTATACGAAACAAAAAATATTTATTTTCTCTCTTAAAAACTGACAACTTCACGGGATGAAAGCTAGCTAAAAATAAAAACAAATGTTTCGAATAATGAAATGGGCCGCCATTCAACATCGGTTCCAATATTCGATAAAACTGTTCTTTGTTTACTTGTATTCGTAGTTATCGGTGATACAAAGTCAGGGTGCAAATATCAATTCAATTTTAAAGGTGGTAGAGCCTTCCGTAGTTCGACTCCGGCGGCCCCACCGCCACACCTATTT
>DWPV01003491.1:0-15122 GCA_018251915.1 Urbanus proteus proteus | reverse complement strand
CACTGTTGTTATAAGGCAGAAATAGGTGTGGCGGTGGTGCCGCCGGAGTCGAACTACATGGGGTTCTACCACCTTCAGAGAGTCAAGAGAATAAACCTACTGTGTTGTTATAGGTACTCTAAAATGGTTTATGAAAAGCTTGGTCTTATGGCGTTAAGATTAGACGGATAAAAAAGTGTGACAGTAATAGGTATCTCGACCATCGAACCACGAAGGTTAATACCTTGAAATTAAAAGGGCTATTATAAATAATTGAGTAGTGTTCGCTAAATAGTCAAAATTCGACCAATCTTTTATTGAGCTTAGCTTCAATAGAATGTTGTACAAATAAGATATTTATGAATATACAAAAGATTTTTTGTAGAAAATGCAAGATCAGAAATTAATCAAAACTATGCTTCAAAAATAAAAACTAGAAAACTTAACACATGAGTAAGGCATTTTCTGTGTTTAAATGATTTTAAAAAGAACTTATTAAACAAAAACTAATTAAGCAATATTTATATTACAAAACGAAAAATGAGTTTATTTCCTTGTTATTATTATGAGTAGCAACCCTATTTAAATATGGTATGTAGTCCGCATTTAGCAATAGGTTGCGCGACAGACGCGGTAGAGGTCTCTTTGATTAAGTTATAGCTTTAGCCTTGACATATCAGTTAAGTCACACGCGAATACAAATTAACTAATTATATAATTTTGATGAACAACGTAAATGTTAATGAAATATTGTTTAATGAGTTGTCATATGATGAATAAATATCGTGGACATCTTTTTAAACAGATATCACTGATATTTCCTTGTTGCTAAGGAAGGTTAGCCACACCTATTTCTTGACAGTGTGTAACGGTTGTATTCGGAAAGTGTATTTATTACTTAAGATCGACCTATCAATAATGATTTTCTAATCGTAAACATTTAAGATGGATATTTTATCTGTATTTGAATCACTGTTATAAGCTAGAAAGAAAGTCTCGCTGCAGACGAATCACTAGAGATCTACCACCTTTAGAATATAACGATGGCTCCCAAATAAACTATCATGTCTGAAAAGTAAATTTTACAAGAGAGAAGTTTGACGATATTTTTAAATTATTAATAAATTGTTTTTCATTTTTACATATAAGGCAAATGGAACTAAAACATTATTAGAGGTAAAAAAATATTTTAAAAAGTGTAATATTAAGAAGTTATGGTGCATAAAAATATCTTTAAACCGCTCTCCTGTAAAATTGACTTTTCAGACCTACGATAGTTTACTTAGGAACTATCGATAAATGAGTGATTACTAATAATACGGTATTAAGTGGCATACACAACTAACACTGGTTACTTGGCAAGTAATACGTTTTACTTTTAAGTAAAACACTTTCCCTGCTGAAGGTCGCTTCTGTGCCTTGAATATTCTGGCTGCGCATGCGCCGATGTAACTGTTAGCCGGAGACGTGGCTATTCTGTCATAATGAGATGTCGCATACATTGTCGCTCACAAATGTGCTCGCTCGTTACTCTTGTTCTTAATGTACGTATTGTGCTTGCGTGACATGAGAAAGTGATAAACATTGGCCCAGAACTAGATTTTCTTGCATTTGACGGCCTCAATACTGAAGTTCATAGAAAGTTGTCGAAAAAGCAAATAGGACATTACTTGAAATGGATTGCAAGTGCTAGTCCTAAAGGCAAATTTCCTTTTTTTATATGATGAAGAAGCAAACGAGCATGCAGTTCATCTAATAGTAAGTGGCCTCTGTAGCCCATGGATATCTGTAATCAACTCCAGATTAGATCACCTACCTGAGGTCGGTCACAGAGGTTGCTACCCCTGAGAACTAAGTTGGAACGCCTTGGCTAAGTATGTCTCCATAACCACACCCTTCAAGCCAGAACACAGTAGCGCTACACTGATGTTATAAGGCAGAAATAGATGTGGCGGCGGTGTCGCCAGAGTCGAATTATAAAGAGCTCTACCACCCTTTTCGTACCCTTTTTACGTGAGCATATTATGCTTTAATAACCGTTCAACCTGAATTATAGTAGCTCTACACACTTTAGACTATACTCTGCTAAATTAAAGATGTCACATAATAAATAATTGAAAAACAATTTAAAAACATTTGCATTGCGAATTCTGTTGTTTCCTTATTTGCAGTAAACTTGCAGGTCCTGTATCGCAATTTGCTAATCGTTTCGTTGCAATGATTTCCTCAATTCAATAATCGCTTCGCAAACTTCCCGGCAAATTGCTAGGAAGTCAGTTATACATTCCGATAAACAAGCTATTGAAGAGCAAATTTCGTAAGCGCAGCATTTAAAGCAGTCACGTATTTCCAATTACTGTAATGGCAGTTTTCCAATACAGTTACTTTGACCGACGCACCGTAAACCGCAAAAGTTTCCATATATTTGTGTTGTCGGGGAAACTGAATAGTTAAATTCACTGGAAGCGAATTCCTCGACGGTGACTTACGATGTATTGTGCTGACCGCCCGTGACAAAGTAAGGCCGGAAGGTCCTAACATCGACGCCTCAGCCCCATTCTACGAGATTACAAATCGTAAACGCAGCGCCCGTGAACTTTCAAATTTACGTCTGATAGAAACACGAGATTTATAAGACGTGTGATGCCATAAAACTGAAGTGGACCTTCACGCAAACGTAAAATTCCATCACCGGTTGTTTCCAATAATCGTGTTAACTCATTGCTTATGTAACAAATTTTTAGTAATTAGAAACTTCAACAGATTCAACTGTTTGGCAAAAGTGGAGAATTATGCAGAGAAATATTTGACATTGCTCCATCTTTTATTTTGCAAATTCGTAATTAGTTGTAATGGTAGCTAATATGCATACTTTGTTTCGTGAAACACAGTGTGAGATAATGCCATGACGACGAGACGTCTGGTTTCACTGTTTTATGGGCAATAACGATCGAAGCTAAAAGCAGAATACGATTCACGCTAATTCGAGAACCTACGCAACACACCAATATTTGTATTGGCAGAAACGAAATAAGATTATCATTTTCTTATCAGTGAAATATCTTTCTCCTATGTTTTTCTTATAGACATCCTGTCCAGAGATGTGTGAGATAAGGATATGTTTCAATTCCATATTTAATTTTATAGCTTAGCTCTGGTAGCTCAGCTCTGCTATGTTTTTATTCATATAGAAGAATCAGAGCTAAGAATTGAAGCTACAGATGCGAGCTAAAGATCTTAACCCATGTAGCGAACTTTTTCACAGCACATTAATATGGCACATCTTCCTAGTTTAGCTTATTTCGTAGCTTGGCTACTTTGCAAATCTCTCGTGGCAAGCATCCCTAACATCACAATTCACATACGAGAACATTATACGTTTTAAAGTGTTAGTGTCAATGAAAAATTTCAAAGTTGTCGGCTAACAAGATTGCTTTATGCGGGCGCATTAGCTCCATAATGGAAATTCCATTTATACTGCGCCATTCATTACGAACTGCGCAAAGTTGTTACGTAAAGTAGGAGGTGGTAATCAGAGTTAAAATAAAACTTTAACGTGATTACTGGAATGAATAGACCGACTGGCTAGAGATATGGTTTTACGAAACATCTTAAGTCTTCGTAAAGTACTATCTTGTCTTCTCATCTCTGGTGAATGCGATACATATCTACGAGATGTCAATGTCAAAAGAGAATCCAATAAATCATGAGATTGTTAGCTTAAACTTTTTGATATGTAAAGCCTAATTTGAATCAGGTTTTATAATATGATTTGTCTAGATATAATCAACCAATCTCAATTTGGGTAGCGTGGGTTGGATACTGAATATTTTTCATTCTAAAAATGTATTCATTCTAAGATTAACCCAGCAAAGTTACATAGTGATCATCAACTTATGTAACTTATTGTATTGTAAATAATTTCATCGTCACTAATCAATACCGATTGTTTGAATCATTCTTAGTAATTACAGCTCAATACTAATTGTTCCAATCATGTTTAATAATTACAGGTTTAACTATGTCGCAACATGGAAATATTAATTCAACCTTTGAAATATAATATATAAGTAGTATTGGTAGGCAATAGATGCAATAGATAGATAGGCAATAGATCGCCTTGTGGTTTCACTTCGGCGGCAGTACTGTCACTCATATTTCTGCCTAAAACAGGAGTGTTAAGCGCTGCTGTATTCTGGTTGGAAGGGTGTGGTGAGGCGTGAGAGAGGCCTTTTTTCCAAGGCGTTCTAACTTAGGCTAAGTTCAGACGAGATATCCGCACGGATATCTGAAACTGCGCTTATTCCCCGAGGGTAGCAACACATTTGTGATCGACCTCTAGTTCTTCTATTCTTTCCTTATCTACTCTTGATCACGATTTCACTTACCGCTTACTATCTGGTATCCACCATGCTTGTTTGCTACTTCTCCCGCATAAAAAATAAAAGCTAAAGCTCTCATAGAATTACTTGTTGCACCATCTTATCGTAACTAAGTGACCGCACTGTGGTCATCTAATCTAATAACTATAATACCAACGGTAGCTTTACGGTCGACTGCCACCAGTCAAGGTCGGCCCGCTCTCAATACCAGCCTGTTTCATGTCCGATTGATTTCCTTCCAAGCCATCCATGCAAAAAATAATATGATGTATTTGTTCTTGAATAATCGCGGTAATATAAACTTATAAAATAAACTAGTATTAGTGAGTAAGGTGACTTGGGGTAAGTTCGGATATAAATAAGTATAACTATTGAATTTAATTTTATCCGAAGTTACCCCAAGAATCTTTATTAACTACTAAATTATTTTTTTATTATAAAGGTACTTACCGCTAAATGTATCATTGCATATCTAGATCTAAACAGTTACATCTCAAAATCTCATTTTTATCAATTTTCGAAATACTATAATTGAGAATTTACTCAATATATCGAATTTCTACAACGGGTATTTGAAGGATTGTTCGATTAAAATTATATAAAAGAGGTAAAATGCATTATTCGGTTTAATTTTACGTTTTGTGCTAAAAAAAATCAGCATAGGTATTGTTTATGGAAAATTCTATGGCGCGTAGTTTATCTCAAAAACTTTTCCTTCTCCACGACAGATATTATTTCTGATATGCACATAATTTGGAAGAGATGCTTATCCTTCAGCTATACCAACATAGATGATAAATTCATATAGTTATTTTACTTGGAGAAGGGAAGCCAGCTTATAATGTGTCCATCGAAAAAAAGCAAATGAGACTACTTAATCTAAAAAAGCGATTAGACAAAGATAATTATAGTTTTGTCATCTTCCCTCTTTTCTTATTTGTTGGACACTCGCGCTGACAGGCCTGCCTATGGCTCACCTACTCTTAAGTATAATAACTCTATGAGTAGATTATTTCGTCAGTGTTTCTTCCCGATCTGGTGTTATGATGTCCTCGTTTTAGTAATTATTATTTAACATTGGTATAATATCAATACATATAAAATAACAAGGTCAGAATTATAATGTTCTACAAAATAGCAATAAATATTGGAATGGGACGAGTTTTATATTTCCGTCAGACTTTAAATTAGCAAAGCAGATCAATCTGGTGGACATCCGTGTTTTGATTCATTATAATTAGGTCTAAATATAATAAATTAATGAGGTACATACATATCACATTAGTTAAATATTATTATCATAAATATAAATTATGTTTCTATTTTTTTAGCTTAGATAAAGCGTGCGCTTAGTGCTTAGATAAAATTTTTGCCACTCCGTATCATTTTAATGGGTACTGGCTGGACATACAAATGTTATGTTAATAATTAGTAATAAGACATTACCTTAGAATGTTTTATTTCAGGGTGCCTATCTCAAACTATTTTGAGATTAACTGACGTGATTGAAAGTCTATTTTATGCTTTTTAAAATATTCAGTGCGATCAGATTCAGGATAATGATATTCTGCGTAATGATATCATTCTAATTTCTTTTAAAAAAATCACCCCTTTTTTTCTTTTTATGTGAGAAACATTACAACACCAAGAAATTGGTAAACTAAAATCCATAAAAAATCTCGGTAAACCATTTAATCACGTGTTTCCATTTAAATTTTGGAGTTAGATAACACGCATGTCTAATCATTTAAGTGGTTGGTGGTATATTATCACCAAATTCGTTGAATATCTTTATCAAGAAAATAAGACAAATATAATCACAAAATATTTATCTAACAGATAATTATTTACTGTTATGATATACAAGGAGATAAACGGTATATCTGTACAAAAAAATAAAATTGAAGTGTTTGTTTTTGATTTATAAATAACATTTTTTACTTAATGCATATAAAAGTATTAGTAAAATATCTATAACGATCAAATCAATTTAAAAAAATTGTCTGTCTGTTGGTCTGTCTGTCTGTTTGGCTGAGGTAATATTCTAAACGGCTGGATCGATTTTGACGAGACTTTCACTGGAAGATAGCTTAAGATCTACGGCATAACACAGGCTACTTTAATTTTTGAAAAAAATATTAGCATGCGCTCCACTCGCATGCGCGCACCGTCGCGGGAGAGCGGGATGACATTTATATTTAAATATGTAGTATTTTGATCTTATTTACGCGGGTGAAACCGCGGGGTTCAGGTAGTATTTAATAAAAATGTATTAACTCTATGGCCTTATGGCCATGATTTCGATATGCTATAAAATATCTTTATATACAAAAATCATGATACAGATGTGATAAGTCTGAATCGGACTGTCGAAGTTTTCGGTTGTGTTTAATTTTATTCAAAAATATCCTATATCAATATAACCATAAAACTTAAAGTAGTATAGTATAGGTAATTAATCAATTATTTAACAATACCTACGTGAGTTGTTAAATAGTGTTAACGCAGTTACATGAATTTCGACCCTACACAAGGGCAAGGGACTCCAATTAATTACATGAAAGGACACGAGAATCACGCGATTGGTACGATTTTTCAAAGGTATGTCCTTAAGAATCTAATTACTTTAATGGTTAAGATAAACACCATGAATAAACCTATAAGTTTTATCAAGTTTTTTAAAATTAACAAAAGTGTTCAAAGTATACCCACTCGATATTAATCTAGTGTAGTAGTTTTTTTTTTACAGATTATTAATAACACTGATTATTATATTCTATTGTTGAAAATCATTATATGAATTTCAACACATTGTATAGACAATTTCATGTGTATTGTTCTAACGCTCGCTCGCAGTGGAACAAAGCTTTATTACTAAATAACGCCCGTGAAGAGACAGACAGACATGCAATTTCGGCGAAGATGTGCACCAGTGGAGCTTTAAATTGGATGCTCTATGTTATTATGCGTTTACCTATTGTATTCATTTGGCAAACTGTTTGGCCAAGTGTTTGTCAATCACCATGTTATTTTATATAGACGCTTGTTTTTTTAATATGATAAAAGTATCAAACGAGCATGCAGTTTACCTGATGGTAAGTGGCCACTGCCGCCCATGGACAACTGTAATCAACTCCAGATAAGATCACAGTCCTTCCTGAGGTCGACCACAGATGCGCTGCTACCCCTGAGGTCTAAGGTTGATCGTCTCGAATAAAGTATGTTTTCCTTGCCAAACCTTTCAAACCAGAACATAGTAGCGAACATTGCTGTCATAAGGCAGAAATAGTTGTGACGGTGGTACCGCCGGAGCTAACCATAAAGGGTTCTACAAGGCCACGTTCCTAAAGGGTGACATTAGCTTCTGACGTAGGTTTTGAGTGATTATCTATTGTTTTTATTTGGCAAACCATTTGGCAAAGTGGTTGACAATCACCATAACAGTGTATATAGAGGGGTGACTCAAGGCCACGCCAGAGGGTGGCATAAGCTATGTACATTGAGTTTGTCATTAATAATTCTATAACGCTTTTTTCATTTTTAAGTTTCTACGGTTTTGAATTGAAATATCTCAGAAATATAACTTAAAACATTTGATCACATTTTTGGGCAGAAATCTAAGTTATGAGTTAGAGTTTGTATTCTGGATTTGTCTGCTCTTTTGTGTTTCTATAACACCCACATCAATAACCTACACATACAAGTAAATAGAATCTAAATCTTTAAATGTAATTTAAAAATAACGGCCAATTTTACCCCCAAAATAATTAAGGGTGGCGCAAAAAGCTACGTCTGGTAGGTACTTTTGTTAGGTGTTTAACTAAAATTTTATACGATTTGCACCAGCGGAGCGTCAAATTGGATCTGTAAAACGCAGATGTATGCTAATAAGTCTAATAACTATTGTTTTCGTGTTATTTACACCTCGCCTTCTTACCAAACTTCGTGTAACGTCTACGTCTTGTTATTTTGATATTTCGTAAGGAAATAACTCGCCTTACCGTGGATTAGCATTTCTTTGTAAAATGTATTAATGTACTAACTCTAACAGTTACATACGCAAAGTATTAGAAAATACTATTTTATTTTCTAATACTTTACTAGTTATATGTTTTATGCTACAAACAGAACCTAGTTTAGTCCAAAAGTTAAATATATCTATTTATTACCTAGGATATTAAATTAAACATAGCACAAAGACATGAGTTTAAATGCATACATACATATGTATTTATGTAAATTGCTTTTGTAAACTTTTACAAACACTTGTCCAAAAATAACAAAAAGAGCGCGCTTTATTTTATAATGATATTGCATATAAGGCTATTATTTTCGGTATTAGGTATATTTTTATAATTTTTATATCAAGCTAATATTACCGATTGCATGCATAATCTGAAACCATAGGCCTCGAGGCAAATCTATAATAACATAATATTTACTGGTTGCTTTTATAATCTAGCATAATATTTCTCAAAGTTTCAAACTTTTGTGAGTATTGGTGGGCCACATCCCTGTTGTTCGTTAAAGAATCAAAAAAATACGTGAAGGTCAAAACTCTTTTCAGGGCCAATGGCCGGAAAAGGCCATTGTATTTTTAATACTTAAAATTAATTCCTAAACTACTTCGTTTTAGAATTTATTATGTTCTTTAGCCGCTATTTGATTGGCCTGTCTAAAATTCCCAGTTAAAAACTTTGGGCGCTAGAGAATATTAAATTTTTAAATGAGCTTAAAAATATATTTGAGTTTGAGAAAGAAAGAGTTTGAGAACCAGTTGCCTAGGATAAGTGTTGTAAGTACCAATATCCATATAATCCTACGTTAATCGACGATAGACACTGCTATTAAAAGCTGTCTAAGTCCTTTTGTTATTAAAACATGCATCCTCCTTTAACCGCTTACTTTAATGGCTATCAACTTATATAATTATCGGTTTTACGATCTTTGAATATGTTATTTTTACGATAGAGATCTGCATGTACATGTAAAGCTGTTTCTCATGGTAACTCGTTTTTTTTCTATTTTTGTGTAATGCAAACGCAAACGGCATACGTATACTCGAAGTTTAATGGTTGTTGCTAAGCTAACCATAAACGTATGTAATTACGTTATATGGGAGATTGCATATTTAATTGGTAGGAATTCTACGTAAAGTCAATCAAAAGTAAATCATGTTTGGTGATAAAATTGGAATACCTAATGCTCTTTTATAAAATGTGAAACGCCTTGATAAGTATGTCTTACTTGTTACCAACCACCCTTCAAATACCTACTGTATTTGAAGTCGCTTAACACGGCTGTTGTTACGCATATGTGGGGGTGACTGCGGAGTCGAACCACACTGTGTACCATCACCGACTATAACGATAAACAAGATTATTTACACATTAGAATAAGGTGCACACATCATTTTATGGCGCGTTGTATACCGTTTGTATCTATCGTATACACAATAATCGTACATTTACTACTGTTAAATTTTATAAAACATCCAGACATGCTGTAAAAGGCGCTTAGCAAAAACACTTGCAGCACTGACAGTGGGTAGCCACTAGCCAGTTATTTAAAATCCTATCCATACATCGCGGTGTAAAATATTCCCCGTTATGTACCGTGTAAGGACAAGACGTCGTGGGGACACCAACTCCAGCTGGGTTTATGTGGATAGTCCTGTTACTTTATACAAAGTATTACCCCTTATGTAAAATAACGGGATAATAATCGACTATTGCACTTATTTGAAAGGCATCTTAGTAAAAAAATAACCCTTTGATTTTATAAATAAACAATGATAAAAAAAATATCACAACGGAACTAACGAAAGAAAAAAGTTATTTCCTTTAATTTCCTTTTTTCATTTTCATATTTCAAAGATCCATTTTCTAAGCTCACTAAAATAAAAAAATCATTGGCTAACATACATATGCCGATTTGTTTATCATAACTTTGGAAGTACTAAACCTACTTTCATGTACCATTGACGCAAGCAGGCAGGACACTTATTATACTTAGACACCATATTTATACGTGTAAAACCATTAAATATCAGCTACCACAAAGAAATTAGAAATTACAACAAATAAGTTTTTTAACTTGTATTTAAAAAAATCTCTCAATTCCTCATAGCAGAAATTACAGATATCAGTTTTTTTCTTTGTATTAAAAAAAACATCTCTCAATTCCACACAATCATAGTCACCCTACGTGACATATTTTGTAAGTCCGGACTCGTTATGTATGAGTGCAAACGGCAACGAGCGAACGGGATTATACGATAAATCGGGAAGCTCGAGAGGAATGCTCGCCGCGGATGAATAAAATTCTATCGCGCAATAGATTAAAGATCAATTGCGAGAGAAATCATTCAAGCGCTGATTACTGCGGATTTCTGTTTGGATATGCAACTCAGTAATTACACTCAGCTATTAATTAACGTGTGGCGTAGATTTTGCAATGCGCCACTCCCTTTCTTCCCGTGAATGAGGAAGAGAAGACTAAGGGAAAGATCTAGGAGATGAGTAGCAACGTTATCCTTTATGACATAAACACCAACACCTACTCACCAACACATACGGGGCAAGGAGGCTTTATTTTATTTATTTATACAGAACCCGCAGCTTACATCATGTTATACATATAATCGGGGAGAACTTATGTCTAGCAATGGACCTCAGTAACATTGGTATTTAATTTGTTTAATTTCTTATTGAGAACTTTTTCGCCTTTTAGATTCATTTTTCATTTTCGGCATCTCTGTCAAGCCAACCAAAACTTCGGTATAGGTCTAATCTCGCACTGAAAAGGATTCAAGCCTTCTAGTTAGTGTGGAACGGGATACATAAACGGGATTAGGCGATAAGCCGGGAAGCTCGGAATGCCCCGACATACTAAAGGTGTAGAGCAGCGGTCGGCAACCCGCAGTTTCAATCTGTCCTTGCGGTCCGCGAGTTTCGGAATTATGTTCAAGGAAAGTCCGAGAACCTTCCTAGAATCTAATTTCTCTCTAACGGTACTTTAATAGTAGAGACAAAAAAATCTTGACTAACTTTTTTTCGCCGATAATCTTAACGACCTTCTTTTACCTCTTGAAGCTTTTAAGTGTCTAGTATTTGCAGTATAATTATAGGAGTACTAGACGAACCTGCAATACACGTAGCCGCTGCCCACTTCTGCCCAAAGACACCTACCATAGACCCCAGATACTTAGGTATCTCTGAGGACTAAGCAACGCCTCGGAAAAGTTGCTACGGTATCCTAACCTTACAGCCTTGCAACTAAAATTTAACAATGCATAACACTGCTATTAGAAATAATACCTATCTAATAGTTGGCAAAAAGGTTGCCAACCGCTGATGTAGCCTGATAGATAATCTACTGCACGGCCGCGATATTATCGTGGCAAGATGGTGCGTTGATAACCATGAGCTACTAATTGGATACTCCTATATTCCACCGCTGAATATTCTCTTCCCTATCAAGAAGACCTCATAACCGTGCCTTTCCTGGGAATAAACCTTTTTGTACGTTGTTCGTGTGGTACATACGTATACGCAGTTACCATATAATATGTAGAAACTGTTTTAAATCTCTGACTTCATAGTCTCAATACTGTCAATCATTTTAATGAATATTATTTTTAACCGACTTCCCAAAGTAAATAAATGTAAATTGCATGTTATAAAATCCAATAAATAAATAAATAAAGGAAGAGAGGTTATCTATTCGTCGTGTATATCTTTTAATGACTATAATATTGAGTATTTCATGTGCTGTATGGTGTCTTTAATAGCACTTTACCCTTTCTTCCTATGGATATCGTAGGAAGCGACAAAAGGATTAAATACAAGAGATGGACAGCAGAATCCTATGTATCCTCAACGATCTCGAAGACCACTCGTATTCATTATATATTGCTATTATGAAGAGGCATTCAATAGATACCATTCTAGTACATAGTACATATAAGATTCTTGTGTGTACATCAGTAATAGAAATTTTATTACTTGACGACCATAACGGATCTTTTAGTGAGCACAATAATTTACATGCTTGTAGTAAATCTACTAAAGACTGACTCAACTTGACGATGATAATAAAAAAAACGTCATTAAATCTAAATAGAAAATTAATTAGATGTACTTAATTGGTTTTTCATTGTCGTTTCAAGTAATTGGAAAATAGTAATTAAAGTTCATGAGTGATTTATGACAGATTATACGATTAATTTCATGTTTATGATTATTAAGTATACTGTACTACGGGCAAATGGTAGGTATTACGTATTTACATTAATGCTAAATGGACAATAAAAATATTTTTGAAACATTGAGGTACTTAGCTTATCAATATTACTAAATATTCGATCTGTTTCTCATATTTTACATAAGGTATATCGATATGTGCAATCTAAAACTATTGTCTGAAATAAATATTTATGCAAAATACCCACAAGCTCAGCAAGCCCATTTCATATTAGTTTACTAATATTTATAAATTCAATTTATATTTCCGTGTCTATTTTAAAATAGATGCACACTTGCAGACAAAAACAACATTAGTTTTTTGCATAATCATACATAAATTAAGATAATAGGCATTGATAATTTATTTACCGTTTGTAGTTGTATTCGAAGATGCTGATCATTTCTTCTTGTTACAGAGGCAGTAGCAGACCGCGGCGCCAGCACGGCGCCCCCATCCCCTCCCCTGCCGATGACACAATAAACTGTGATGCTCGCAAGCACAGGACCCTATCGGAAACTGCGTCCTAGAGGACGACGAAGGACGTTGTAGCGAACGAATTTATAGTTTCATAAACAAGTGCCTAAACCCTAATGATGTTGGGAAACCGACGCAATTTTATATTTAGAGTGAGCATTGTGATCAACATCGCCGTGCTGCTGTACGCGGCGATGCATCTCTCCGGGAGCAACGCGCCGGGGGTGGAATGGGTGCCGCTCACCGTCGACGGCTCAGAGAGGAGCGCGGAGTTCCGCTACGTCAACCGCGAGGACCTTCGGAACGATACGGACTCTCGGCCGCTCGAATCGAGCATTAGAAACTTCGAGGAGTCCACCTCTCAGAAGACGCCGTCAACAGTAGCGACCACCAACAAAACGTCTTCAAGCACGGCGTCCATTGCGGAGTTGGAGAAGAAAATCCAAAATTTAGTTCCATCAGAAGCTGAAACGACCAATGAGACGATGCTCGACATTGTGGACGAGAATGCGTTGTCGGAGGCCACGTTGGCACGTCTGAGAATGTTGTTGGTGTGCAACGAGAGGGACTTCCACCCGATGACGGAGCAACGCGGTGAATTCTGGGTGCTGAAGAACTATGTGCGCGCTGACCATGGATCCATCCTATGCCACGAGACCATCACGTACACCACTCACGCCGGCTTCGAGTTCCTCGACAATGTTCAGCCTCTTGTCGAGCGGTAAGTAAACTATCTGTATTTTTGTATTCGTATAAGTATACACAGATCAAAAAATATCAACTTCATTTATAAAAAATCCTACTTGAAGATTCCTCAATAACATACTCGTATATGGAGAGCCACCTACATATATTTAATTTCGTAATTTCAAACAACATTAACCATGAGTATTGTCAAATTTAGACCATTGGGTGAACACAGTCTGAACACCTAGTTCTATTAAATAGGCAATTTAGTGTGGTTCATACAAAATGGATTTCTTAAGCCATTATAAACTTTAATATCCAGGACATAAAACTGTTTTATAGCTCTGAATCATAAATATGCAGTTATATGCACTAATAGAATGTTCCACAAAGATTAATTTTACATAAGTATTCATCAAAATTTATTTATTTGGCCTTTACTTCTATGATCCGATTTAAATAGATCGCTTTATCAATGCTTCCCAACATTTTCTATATTTGTTAAAATACGCATTTTTTTAAAAATAAATGAAAAGACACAAATAACTTATATATGTATTTTATATTGGTTTTTTACAAGCTTTCATTTGGTATCCCTATGGAGATGAAAAAAAAAATGTAGGAAACATTTTTCCTCTCTATTTTCTATTAGGAGACAGTATTAAAAAATAAACTATGTCGCTGACAATTAAGAGGAATCTAACCATACCTGATATATTGTATAGGATTTAAATTAATTATACTTGATCTTATTTTCTTATATTCGTTTTTAGTTATATTCTACCTATAAAAAGTCTTTTATGTTACAGTTTTTATAAAAATATTACTTTCTATTAAGTGCATAAGAATGATTATACATTATTCTCGAATATATTTACCGAAATTTACGAGTAAGTACAATTACTTTCGAATTAAATATTTTTAATTAACATAACCTTCTACGAATACGTAGGTTGTGAGTAGAAAGGGTAAATTTATTGTATTGATTCCGGATGGTTGTTTAATTTCCGTTTTTTATAAAGTTACTTAACGTGGCTTACTGTATTTCAATTCAAAGATATGTTATCAAAGTAGATCCTTTAAGTAACATAATGTAGACCATATTTTTTATGATTGCCAATAATAATTAATCTACCACAACTTTGCAAAGCGTTTCGTTATAGAGAAGCGGCAAAAGAAATTCCACACCACATTTCTCTTAAAATTAGATAAAATCAATGTCTGCTCATGCTTATGGAGCATGTGGAGCGGAAATTACTTTTGTTGGGGCTAGTTTTCAGTTTTTAGGGTTCCATACCCAAAGGGTAAAAATGGAACCCTATTACTAAGCCTCCGCTGTCTGTCCGTCTGTCC
>DWPV01003490.1:0-15123 GCA_018251915.1 Urbanus proteus proteus | reverse complement strand
GAGGAAGTTCATTCCACATCTGGCATATCCTTGACAAGAAAGAACGCGCAAACTGAACTGTGGAGGACCGCGACCAGTCCAGTTGGTGTGGATGGAGCTTCATTCGGCGAGTAGTGTAGTGTAGAATGAGTGTGGGTCGATCAAGGAGGTACAATTGCCTCACCCATCTCTAGCAGTTGGTGTGTTTCGATGTGAGGGTGTTGTTGCCGGCTCATATCCATTGAGGAGAACATTTAAGTCCTTAGGAGTGGTAATGCGTTTGTTGAGTTTGGATATGATCTTTGCTCTACATTGTTGGCTAGAAATGTATTGGCGGTACAGATCTCTCACCAGCAGAAGGATTCTGCACGCACGTTTGATATTCTATTAAAAATAGGTCATTAAATAGATATTTACAGTGCAAATAAATTTAGCTAGACCGAGACAGTCTTAATTAATAGTAGATAATTGCCATAAATCACCGTGTAGCGGACGGTTGCCATACTTATCCGATACTCAGATGATACAAAATTCGATTTCCGGTAAGGCAGCCTTTTAAAATACAAATTAAATTTTCTGGGTCTACTCTTGTGTACGGTCTTTATCTGTCTATGGCAGAGTCTGTCTATGTCTATGGTAGGTATTTCATACCAAATTATTGTAAAAAACAGTATTCTGTTATAGTCAAGAAATAACCTAAGAGCTCGAAAATACCAACCTAAAATGGTTATTCCGAGTTCTTAGTTTAATTTATCACTTAACAGCGAAGTGCGTGAAGCACTTAGCAGTGGAACTGTCAGCGAGTGTCGCGAAGAAAAATAGTTCGCGTTGTCACACGGAGACAAGTGGAAAACTACAGACCGTTTGTAAGAAACCTTTTTGTAACTATTATTTTTAGCATAGTTAATAAATTTAGGTATGTTTGTTGTGTCTGGAAAGCTAGACAGGACTTAACCCTGATGGATAGTAGATGTATTCATCAAAATCTGCCTCGTGAGTTCTTCCAGTTTTTTTCGCGAATCCTTATAGTTTGGGATTTCCCCGTACACGCACACTTCGTAACATCAAAGAATTCATTCGCAAAGGTTTGGTAAGAGATTGTATTGAAAAAAATGCATTTTCTTAAAAATTACCCTTTCCTTTACTTTGACAGATATAGTTAGTGTTCAGAATTTGATCCTTATTAGCAACCCTGTCAGATGGCGCAATAATACAGAGTGTGATTTTTGTTTCAAAATGAACTCGTTCGATTCCCGGCTAGGTAAATAAGTTTTTTGAAAAACTAATTATGCAGATTTAGTTTTCATTAAAATCGGCCTAGTAAGTTCTTTCAGCATTTTTCGCTAATCCTTATAGTTTACTATTTCCCCCTCCACGCAAACTTTAAAACACACCCTGTATATGATAGAAAAATGTATGTATGTTAGAATAATTATTATGTATCATTCTTACTCTTCCTAAAAAAGGTTTCTATGCTATTGACCAATGCCCGCTTGACGTTAAGTTTTGGGACACTGTGACAATATATTATGAAATGGAACCGTTTAAAATTCTTATCAATAAACATACACAATACATAACAATCCATTAATACATTGTAACTCGAAACTATTTCTATATAACAAAATGTAAATAATAATGTATTGAGGAATAACAATACATCCTTATATGATCAAGATAACATACAAAAGATATCTTTTGTCTATTCAATTTCAATTCAAAGCAGAACAAAAACGGATAATGGCATAGAATCGCGTGTTGTGTAATGGATATTCGATTACAATTGTACATTTTGATTTTATTCTGATAGCCACCACGCCATTATACTATCTGTCCTTGACTTGATTTTTTATTTAACATTATACGCCATATCAACTACATAATATCGAGTCTTTTATCAAAGAATTGAATTAAAATTCAAATCTTTTATTTCCAGAAAATGGGTGGGTACAATGTCGATCATTGTTTACAGAATGCGTATAGGTAAGGTCGCCAAATTCTGCCTGTCAAGGCATGCAATATTATAGTTTGTATATGTATATGTAGGTACTTATTATTACAAATTCATCATTACATTAATTAAAAAAAAAATAGTTACAATTATTATCAAACATTCAATCATTAAGGTAATTTGTTATAAAACACACTGAAGTAGTAAACGACCATACAGTTCCCCAGCAAAATGTGTTGACGAAGACTTGTGTCTTACTACATATATCCTACATATATCCGAGGCATTCCTACTTAGTTGTCAAGGAATTAATACACCTGTAACCGGCCATGAGACTCTAATTTTATCTATGGTCACAAATTTTCAGGGCAAATGTGCCTCCGGAGTCCTTCTACCAACTTCAAAGTGAGGTATGGGCGTCATTAAGACACAATGCAATGAGTAATGCTGATTAGTGATAAAAATAAGCAGTGATAGCATAATGGTTGAAACTTGGCCTCTCAATCCGAGGTTGAAATTTCAGGCACCTCTGACATATGTGCGTATTAAATATTAGTCATCACTTGCTTTATCGGTGAAGGAAAACATCGTGTCGTAACAGTGAAGGAAACCGCACCCTGAGTTCCTAAAAGTTCTCAAAGGTGTGTGAAGTCTACCAAATTGCATTTGGCCAGCACGTTGGACCAACCTAAATCCCTCTCATAATGAGAGTAGATCCTAGCGCTGGGCTAGGATCTACTCTCAGTGGGACCCTAATAGGTTGAGGACGATAAAAATGAGGCACATATACCCAATTGCGCCAGATTCAGCCATAACACGGAGGCGTCCATTATCGTTGTTTCAGTTTATCTCCAGTTCACAGAAACGCTTAATAAATTCCCACTGACAGTCTCTTTAATCCTTCCAGAAATGTCCGCACTCCACGCTTTTGGTAATCAATTTAAGTGGGAAGGGGCAGCGGGGGAGTTATTAGGGACTACTGAGGTTCTGGTTGTTCTATGCTAATACATGTTTTTTGATCTAAAATATTGTCTACAGTTTCTTAGAAACCCACTTGAAATTAACTAAGCCATTACCGAAATTGACACGTTCAGACGGATGAACGAACAAAGTTAGGCATTCACGACAAAATGAAATGACGGACAAATTTTTGGGAATTATTTTTGCGTTTCGGATCTTCTAACTAGACATCAGTATAGTGTAATATAGTCAAATAAAAACCCAGTCGCCCTGACAGTTAGTCAATGTAATGCAAGTATTCAACGAATATGATATAGGTTCTGCTTAAGGTCGATTACACATGCGTTGCAATTAGGGCATTAGCAGGAATGGCAGAAATATCGGAAATTTATTTCGTCCAGAAAAAAACAAATTCATGCTGTTATATGATAGAAATAGGCTACACTTGATACATTAGCATTTTTAGACCACACCATATCCATCATCTCTTGTGACTTGCACCACACGAATCAAAGATTTGCTGCCTTGAATTTTAATTCATTCCAACGGCCTATACTTACAAATTTAGCCTCAAAGCAGCTTTAGTCACTGATCGGAATTTTTTCATCAGCCTCGCCTTATTTTGGGGATAATTAGAAATGTTTTCAATTAAGCAACTTCAGCTTAATAGCTATAATAATTCTTCTTAGCTTCCGAAGCGTTTTAAAAATCTGATATCTTTAGATTAATTCCTGGGAATCATTAAACCCGATTAGTATTAAAAGTCTTCCAAGTCTAGAACAGAATTAATTAGCAAATCGGATCCTAAAAGAGCTTCTAAAGATATATTTAATTGGGAAACGTATATTAAAATTAGTAGCGGAATACATCGAGCCCTTACCACCAATTTAGCGTAACCGACAAAACAATTTTTAGAGGAAAAGGTTTTTTGTAAATATCTTTACAAACAAAATATCTGTGAAATATAAACTTAACGTAGAATAATGACTTTTAGGAACTATTTATTTCGCGTATTATCACCATGGCTCTATCGGTTAAAAAAACGTAAAAACGTCACCTACGATAAATTGGCGGTCATATTATGCAAGTATTTAAAAACTTTATGGTTTAAATTTGAAGGCACGATCACCTTATCTATATCTGTCCATAATCTAGTCCATAATAGTCCGCGTAAATCACATATAAACCTACCTCTTGAATCACTCTCTATTGAAAAACCGCATCAAAACTCGTTGCGTAGTTTTAAAAATCTAAGCATACATAGACAGAAATCGGAATGCAACTTTGTTTTATACCATGTACTGATAGTGAAGTAGCAAACAAGCATGCAACCTACCTGATGGTCAGTGACCACTGCTGCCAATGGACATCTGTAATATACCCCGGATACAATCACAGTCCTACTAGTTGCTATCTGAGGATTAAGTTGAAACGTCTCAAAGTATGTCTTATCACAAACTTCAGAGGTGTGGAGGTGGTGCCGCCGGATTTAAACCACATGGATTCTATCACTATTAACCAAACCAAATCTAAAATCTAAAATGATGTGAAAAGTTCATTACGGGCTACACGCTCGTTTGGTACTTCAGCGTAACGAAAATAAAGAATTCGTATCTTCAATCTTCCCTTCTTGGACACAACAAGACACTAGAGCACGTGATTGTGGTCTAGTCTAGACTAGACATTGATGAGGCACTTGAGTGAACTTTGCTCCGATAAAACTTCGAATAGAACTTCGGTGAAAAACTGGCTACTGGAAAAACTTTCTTCGGTTGGTATATTTTTGTTTTTTTTGTTTAGTAACCAAGTTTGTGCGGTAACGATTTAGGGTTTACATTTTATGGTAAGGACCGTAAGGATATATATTTAAGATTAGTTTTTCCTCTTGGATACGCTCGCGTTAAAGTATATGAATTAGTTACATTAATGTATAATTATTAGGTTTGTATACTTCAGATATAATGCGAATGTAATTCATTCCTATCAAGAGGCTGGTGGATGAAAGTAGGTAGGATGTAGGTATAAAAGTAACTTTTTAACATAAACTAACCTAACCCTCGGGAGTAGTATGTTTTTTCGGGATGAAAGGTATTCTATGTCCTTTTCTGGTCTCCTTATTATGTGTGTGCAAAATTTCATCACGATCGGTTGAGTAGTTAAAGCGCGAAGGCGTTACAAACAAACAAATTAAATTAGAAAAATAAAAACTTAGATGACATGAGGTTTTTATTGTTTTGCAAAGATTTTCAATCACATACCAACGACTTTTTAAATATCATCAGATAATAAATAAATTAATAGATGTTTATGTTAGCTCGCTACGATCTATAGGTAATCGGAAGCTTAAAATACCTAAGGTACATTGTAATGGTCTGCATATTTTTATCTTACTTACAATATTCTTACTGTGTTTAACTTATTTCTTAATGTAGGAAAAAATCCGTGACTTAAGACGGTTCGCAAGTATTCAAAAGATAAATATAACATATGTGCATAGCTTTATACATCCTAAACAATATGTACACAATCGTTACGCATTACACAATATCATAATCTTGTCACGGTACACTTGACACCAATGATGGACCATTCACCCAGGATTACCAGCGATGTTTATCGGAACCTCGCAAATATTTAGCCAAGAAACGCAACATCTTGCGATTCTTGCGTGACAATGACGACATAATATTTGTATTGTGTTCCGATAGTCTTCGCTTTGTATATTATTATGTAATGCAAATATTTTTGTAAGGCCGTAGGGAATTTATTGTGCTCGCAAGATTAAGTTTGACTGCACTATCTACATCTTATGTTTAAGCTGGTCTATTGAAAGCTTCATTTAGTGCCTTATCTGGAATCAGTTGTCTAATAACTAGTTTTTTCTATCACAGGCCACAGTGGTAAGTGGCCACTGCTGTCCATGGACATCTGTAATCAACCCAAGATAAGATTAGAGTTCTCTATCGAAAACAGATGCGTTGCTATCTCGGAGAACTAAGTTGGACCACTTCGTATGTCTACTTTTCAAACCGGAACACAACAGCGCATAAAGCTGCTGTTATTGGCCAGCAATAGATGTCGCGGTACTGCCTTTATATTTGAACCTCAAGAGGTTCTTAAATCTTTAAAGAGTGTAGTAGGTATATGGAGAACTGTCATACTATCATATTAATTAATCTTGTCCGATGAACCAGTTACAGTTGTTTGAATTCTTAAGTTATCACAATCTAACAGTTAGGAGCTGAATTTTCGTATTAAAATGTACATAGGAATTCATGAGACTCCTTTAAAAAAAGTACATTCAAATTACATCTTTCAACAAATGGTCCACACATTTCCACAAGGAAGCGAATTCCACATAACTTCTTTTCAATGTGTATAAACATTTATACCGTATCGGAAAATAATGCCCAATAAAAGGAATTGAATGCGGGGACCAAATGGAACGGCCCTAAATCCTTCCTTATCGCATAGACACAATCTACGGTGGTGTAGAGTTACAATGAGATGAAGAAAGAATTGTATGTAAACCTTACAATCCCCTTCCATTTGACCCGCAAATGTAAAATTCACGCCTGAAGTAATTTCTTTTGAGGATGAATTTTGTTTAAGATTTTTTGCTTCCGATTAAAAAATCGAACAGACTTCAGACATGTTTTGGTAATGGACATTTTGGGTAGGTTTTTTTTGTAAGAAATTGCAAAGTAATGTCGAATATAAACTTGTTATTAGACTAAGATATCACGTGTCTTATAATTGCTAAATTTGTTTACGTTATTTAATATTATTTTTTATAAGAGTTTGTAAGTAGGTAATATAAGAGGGTTCGACCGAAAAACTTTTATTGAATTACTTTATATTATTTTACATAAAAAAAATAATTGACAGTAAATTTGATTATAATTATTGTATTATAATTTGACTATAACTATTCGAAAGTTATTTTATTTCTAATTAAACAAAACAGTTGACGTGAGACTATAAATTACTCTGTATCAAAAGTGGATGTATTTTTTATACTTCGAAGTCTGTCAGATGACTCCATCATGTTCGAATATTCAACGAATATTCATAGTCTTAGATTTTTTCGGTATGACACATACCACGTTCCCGCCCGCCCGGGGGCTGTCACGCGGGTTCATTTACAAATATTTTGGAAATAATATTTCTCCAACTCGGCGGCGTTTTATCTACCGCTTCATTCCGTTTAGTTACCTATTGCATCCGTACTGTTTCCCCATAAGTGTTTCATAGGAACCCATTACTGCTAAATTAAATCAAACTTATTACACTTCTAATTTAGGTTTATCTTTCTTTAACCAAGTTGGTGGGTACGTCGTTTTTAAATACGAAATAATTGATTATCTAAGAGCGAAATCTTTACGAAAAACTAAAAATGGATGCGCGCAAAAAGTGAACCCAGTTAAGGTATAGGGCTGCGCATAAATCTCAATTTATTACTAATTGATTATTATTTATGATGGCGTATAATGGGTAGTTAATAACATATTGGGTATATGAAGTAAATCAATCCCTTTTTATATTTAGAACGATTTGGAAACCATAATTCTAAATTAGGTATTTGTTTCGAAACTTAAGCAAAAAGTTGAGCTTATTTAATTAAATTAGGTAAAATTTTTGGCTCGTAAATAAACATCCATAAGATACCACTACGTCAGAATAAAAACAAGACAGGATCTTCTTAGATAACTTTGGAAATATGTACACTTTTACATATAGAGACCTCGCATTTAATTTATCAATTTCCCAACTAATCAATTATAAAGACCATTAACATTCTTTAAAAGAAGTCCTGTTTATCGCCAGTTCAAAGCCCAGATTTTATCGCTATAAAATAAAACAAACGTTGTATCAACCCTAACATTTATCTGCCATCTCGTGCCACGTAATTTGACACTTTTCACTGACAAAGCCCGTTTAGAAAAAAATAAGTCTACGACACAGACCTATGAACCGTCACGCAAAAACCTACCGCCGTACAAAAAGCAATTAGCATTTTTTGTAACTATTTCGTTCGGAATTAATATTTACAGGAATTTTGTTGAAAAAAACAAACTTAGCACGTGTTAAGCCAACATGTGAACTGCAAACTATGTCTTATTTCTCATAATTAGGCTCGTAGGCGAAGAATCCTTGGATTTAAGGGTGGTCTAATAATTTCCGGTTTGGCTGTGACATATTTGGCCAATATGTTTTTACGTTTAAGCATTTAATCCCTAGTTTTCAATACGCATTTATTTTTGACTACGGTTAATTTTTACGTATGATTTCTGTCATTCAGTAGGAGCTCAGTGCATCGACAGATACGATCGTAGGTACGTACTAGCTGATCCCCGCGGTTTTACCCGCGTTAAAGAAGTAAAAAAGCGTACATATGAGGTGGTCTTGATGATCGTTTACTATTTCAATTTTATAAAAAGAAGTGTTGCTGCTTTGTTGTTGTTATGTTCTTGTTTTATGTGTTAAGATAGTTTAAAGGTGGTAGAACTCTATGTAGTTCGACTCCGGGGGTACCGTCACACCTATTTCTACCTTATAACAGCCGTCTTAAGCACTGCTGTGTTCTGGTCTGAAGGGTTTAGTAAGGGAGACATACTTACTCGTGGCGTTTTAGTTCAGACCTCAGGGGTAACAACGCATCTGTGGTCAACCTAAGATAGGACATTGATGTTATCTGGGATTGATTACAGATGTCCATGGGCGGCAGTGCCGGTAGTAATCACTTACCATCAGGTGGACTGCATGCGCGTTTGCTACTTCGATCATATAAAAAAGTTATCATTTAACATCGGGTGAACTGCTTACATGATATTCTTTTTTACATAAAATATATATACGTAGTTTTATTTCCACTATGTTCAAATATGTAAAAGATATTATATTGGTGATTTTGTTATCTAATATTGAGAGGATTCCCGAATTTCAAATAAAGGTAATTTTTAACTTTTAAGTAGGATCTACAAAATGCATTGTAAAAAAATAACACAAAAGAGAGTGACTCGTATGTACCTACATTGAATGCAATATGCAGTACTATCATAATATTGTATCATTTTTCGCAAACGTTGACAATCAGCATCGCACAAAACACGGAACATCATCAATCAAACAATGGGACACTTGTGAATCGAACGATGTTCGAATAATCGAATAAAAACGGTATGTCCCGAGGCGATACCAGATCCGTATCTCATAATCCGAACAGGAAACTCATTGTGGAAGACCAGATGCGAAATTCCTGAAACCGTACAAAACTCATCGTAATTGTTGTACGAATAGTGCACTTGTGGGCGTGGTCCGATTGTGCATTCCGAATTTATGTACGTCTAATATTTCCTATACCGTTTGTTCTTTTATCGGAACAAAATATTGTGAGATATAATGCACCGCTTTTTATTTTGACGATTTTTGTGCAAACTGAGCTACCGATATTTTTACGTCCATTGTTATTCTAAATATTAAAATATTGTTATCCAAAAATAAAAAAATATATATTAAATTATAAAAGTGTGGATTTAGTAATAGTTAACATAACGGTCATGCCTTTGACTGTTTAAAAAATAAATACATCACAAAATAATACTTTCGCAAAATATTGTTTAATTCTTTTAAAATCTGCTGTAGTTATGTTTGGTTGGCTAACTTCGTGGTATTTCATTATTTTGATGTTCAGCTAAAAGGCGACGAAACACCTTTATATCGGCTAAAAAATGTTTTGTAACATGACTCGATTTAAAAAGGGCGAAACGGAATTATTCGGGCGGCAAATTGGTATCGAAAAAGGATTTTCTACTGTTTTGAAAATATACGCGGTGCACTTTGAAAAGGATTAAATTCGGGAACTTCGATCTTTTGTGCGGATTGTTTTTACAGCTTCAAACTCTTTGTCGGTTTGCTGAAACGTCTCGAAACAACATAATGGGCGGCGAGGTCCTTTAAAATGGGCACCCATTTTACGGTTCTTGAATGGGTGTACGGGTTCTTAGTATCCTTTGACGCAGAACCTATGGCGTACGTGGTTGTCAATAGGTCTGTTTCTGTTTCATGGTTCGCCTTTCATGCTAACAGGCACGTTCTAAGATTATGTTAGTCGCGCTACTTTGCTTCCTGTGAAACACAAAGGGACTTACAAAGATGGGCTGGTTTGTTGTTTGGTTGATGAAAGTGTTAATAGTTAAAACCGTAACCATAATAGATATGCATAACAATTGTTCCCATCGCAACTCTAGATGCAATGAGTTTTGTATAATTTACTTGTCTTTTTGTAGTTGTAAGACCCCAACAATTTTGTGTCACTTTGCTTGGCACGGGGTTCTTACAACCGGGATAATCTTGGAGCGTAGTCCACCACGCTGCTCCAATGCGTATTAGTAGATAGGTAGATACGTAATATACCGGAATTTTTTAAAACACCCGCAAAGCTTTCGACGAAGTTTAACGACTGCTTAATAATTACAAAGATAAAAACCAGGACCCACAGCGTAATGTCCCTCCAAGGCAGATGCCGCAATCCTTTTTATGTCCCACTGCTGGGCACGGGTGTTCTCCCATAACTGAGACAGGCTTGGAGCGTACTCCACCACGCTGCTCTAATGTGTGTTCGTGGAGTGTCCAAGGCACATAAGCGCGCAATTTTTTTTGCGGTTACCCATCCATCTACTGACCGCTTCTGAATGTCACCTTAACAAGCATTTTAAACAAGTATTTTTTATTTATATTATTTTAAGTTCTACATAAAACACACTTTAAGATTGTAAAAATGTTAAAAAAATGAGCTTGGAAACTTTGGCTACCTGAATTTCTTCATGTGTATGCAATATTTTTCGGGTGAACTTTTAGCAATTAGCATTAATATATTATTCTGCCGTGTACAGTTAGCAGTGGTTCATGAAATTTCGCGTAGAATCGATAAAGGCTAATAGAGCTTTTTGTTGAATCTCTGTTATGTATTCGTAACTAACTTGTTATTTGGAATGATTATTTATGATATTTATTTATTGGTGTGCGGATTCGGAGCGACAATGCTACCACATAGTTGTACACACATTTACCTAATGAGTAAAAATAGGTGAAGATTCTGTCTTTGGAAATATTCAATTGACCAATTACCCCTTCATAAAATAAATTCATACACGTTTTACATGTAGAACGAATATGGCTATGAAAATAAGTCGTAGGTATAATGTGCCTAATATTAAATTGGTATATACCATAGCATTAGGTATTAGTTTCTACGATGAGTTCGTCGCAATATATTGAATATAGATATTAAATTTATGAAAAAATGTGATGATAATAAATTAAACTCAATTGGTATCTTCTGTAAAAAATGTAAATAAAAAACTAACCTCGCCAAAATAACGCGTTCCGCTCTCAAATTCACTTGAAATGAATTTCGTACACCTGTAATCCAATTCAAACCTTTTCTTTTGTGAAATTACTATTTGTAAAACTCTCAAAAGAGGGGGCTTATGGTCATTTGGAAGGATGTAATATATTTAGATTAGGGCTATCAATCTGGACCGTCACGAATCCAACTTGCAAGGTGTGTCATTTTAGGCTGTGGACTATTAATCATAAATTGTATATATATTGTGTTACCCAAAAAAGGTCCCCTTTTAGCATTTTTTAGCATAACCCACTCAAAATAGCCGGAAGCATATGGCACAAATATTTAAAAGTGGTTTGCCTACGGACAATTTTTTCAACCCCTTTTTTGCCTATCGTTCAAATTTATTTAATGGTTACTAAGTATAAAAATCAGACCCTTTTTCGTTCTACAAAGAATATCATGGCCCGAGAGAGATTAGCGTCACCATTGTCAGCCATTTTTTCGAACCCAAGGAGCGTTTTTGTCATTTTCATGACAACGACATTAATAAATAACAAATAGTCTAATAAGGAGATTGAAAAAGTGATTCTATTTTCATATTTTATATTATTAGCAATGTGGGTAAAATAGGAGGTTTTTTGTTATATTTCTTTTTTGTTATTCAAAGATTATGTGGTACCTACAGGTGTTGTTATTATTTTTGGAAACTTTTTAATGAATTGCCCCAAACCAATGATAAATACATCAGAGAACTAAAGGACTACAGTTATGGTAAACGTTAGTAATTTAGAACTTAAATTTTTTGCCGAACACTTTATTTACGAATATACCAAAAATGTAAGAAGAAATCGTGAAATAAATCCAACCTAATCTATTGTACGTCTGAGCTTTTCACTTCATCCACACCCCGGACAATATTGCAGATTCAATTGTGATGAAATAAATTCCTCTGATTGATGATCCGCCAAACGTAGTTTACTCGAATTCTTTACAATACAGCCTCAAATATGCCTTCCAAGTGTGTCCTATAAATAATACATTATACACCTCATTGTCAGAATCTCAATGCAAAGCTTTAAGGGTGGATGATCTCTTAAAATAACAAGTGTGTGCTTGAATGATTACCGACAATACGTATACCTTTAGCTGCCTTATAAAAGCCTTCTTGTTACCGAAACATACAATATCCTAGACCAATACACGAAAAGCCACAGTATATCATAGAGAATAAAGATTAGTTTCTTCTAAACACCACCGAAAGATTCAAAAGTTACCGTGTAAGGAATTATCAACGTTGATACACAATTTTAAGGTTTATTTTCAATGGATGCAAGCTTTACAGATATTTGTCAAATTGGGCTTAGAATAAAATGTGCGTGAAACATCACGGCCAAGTTGGTTCACCATAACATAAAGAAACATTCATCTATTGATACTTCGCTATTTAAATGGTTTTACACATTTATAATATGAGTTACGATAAATAGGGGCCTTTGTGTGCGTAGTTTTTATTTTGTTCCGAGCTCATTGTATGAAACTAATGCATTTAATTCAATTTCAATATTTGGTCGATCGGCTTTGAGGATGCTTAAGAAATTATTTACCTTTATGGTAATTATGTTGTATACTTTGATGATTAGATTAGTAGTGTTTGGTAATACAGTAGATGAATTTGTATTTCTTAGTAGGAAGTCTATATTAACATTACCGAACTTGAAATGTAGAGTTTTATTAAGTTAGATATTTTTGTGTACGATAATTTATCTACTAAATGTAAACTGTTTTTGGCTATGTTGATCGTATGGAAAATTTCTATGTAATAAATAAATAGAAAATTTTAATAGCCGCTTAATTTTCTGAATTTTATGAAATTAAATTTAGGTCTAATAAAATTCTTCACCACAACGACTTTTGGAATTATTCTAGCATCCAAAACTCATTATGGTCTAAATTTATTTTCTTTACGCTGTTACTGGTTAACAATGTTTCTATTCTAGCCTTATGAAGAAAAAACACGAGCACAAGATTCTTTAACTTATTTTAATCGAACTCATAGTTACCTGCTTAAAAATAAAATTAGTTCAAAATCAATCCAGTCTGTTTCTTTTATGTTAGCAAATTATTAAGATTTGAACAACATTTATAAGGAAAGCAATTAACAAAATTCAATTTACACATTGTTAGTTTCATCTGCAATATTTGGTCACGCCTTCAGGGATTAATAAGGGCATTAGGAGCGCACCTGCTCATTAATGGAAAGTATTCAGAAAGACAATTAATGGTTTGAAACACTTCCCGCCCACCGATCCCCGCCCAAAGTTCCGTGTTAATAGGGTTTTCGTGAAATATGTTTAACGTTAAACCTATTAACGTAGATAGTATCTTACTAATTATCTGGTATTTGTAAGAACAAGATGGTATTATGATCGTTTCAGATCGTTTTTTTTTTAATTTGTAGAAGCAAGCATCACTGTAGGATTGATTTTGGGTATTGTAGATATGTCTGTACTTTAATAGTCTATATTTATATATTTTTATATCAAATAGAAATAGAAAATGAACATGAGACATGCAATCTTGTTTGCCAATAGCAAATATGATGTGATGTTAATGACTACTTTTGCCCATGTACCATAATCAATGCCAGGATTAAAGTCCTGTCAGAGGTGAGAGACCTAGCGACTTCAGATGCATTTTACGTCTAACTAAACTGAAACACTTCGGATGAGCAGGTGTATATTTTTAAAATACCGGCATATGTTCAGAAATTTATAAGTAAAATATATTGCAATGACATAACAGATTTTGTTAACCATTTCAACACTTAAGGTGTCCGCCTATGTAATTAATCTGAACAAATTGGCGGTATTCTCGGAAGTAACGAGCAAATACCACCCCGCCCTAGGTTTCGACCGCCCCGCCCTATCACGCCTGACTGGGACCGTGGGCGGACATGTAAATTGTTTGGTCAAGATCTCCTTTGTTGACCGGATTTCGGCGAAACTGGTGAGTGTAAAAATGTTGCCCTATCACTGAATTCATTATAGTTGTATTGGTTGTATTGGTATTACAGTTGCAATATTAGGCGGCGTTGCATAATTAAAACGTATATATATTTTTAATAAAAAATACTATTAACCTAATAGTGTTTTTAAAGAAATATAGGTATGCTGATTGTAAATATTTATTCATAATTTATTTAGTTTACTCAAATTGTATTAAATGAATTTATTGAGTTACATTATACATAATTACAATTCAAGCCAATTTTCATTCTAGAAACATAGTTTAGTTGTAAATCTGTGCAGGTATTGCTTTTAGTAAGACCGTGACAGTAAAAATATAATATGTTTAACGGCGTAAGTAACATAAAAATAGTTATGTTTGATTTTATTAACGTAAGTTATAGCCAGATGCTACTCTTCTGAAATAGAAAGGTTCTATGAGCTTTGTAAAAATGGTGCTCCGCCCAAACACGCCTAGCGGGTTCTGAGGCGTTACATGTAAATTGTTTGGTCAAGATCACTTATATTTGTTACTTATACATCCGTTTACATTCTAAGAAATAAATTCTTGTACAATAAGAACTTCTCAAAAGAGATAAATGAATAAATAACCAATATTTTTGTTTCTTAAAAAATCGATTTAATTTCGTGCATAGGGATTACTTATTGCTGTTTTATGGTGTATCATAATTTAAAACAGTAGGTATGTATAAGTACAGCTGCTATTTTAAGTAAAACAGTAATATAAACAGTTTCTAGTATTACTTTTCTTTAGATTTAATTACTTTTCGAAGGTGGAACTCTATGTGGTTCGACTCCGGCGGCACCACCGCCACACCTATTTCTGCCTTATAACAGCAGTGTTAAGCACTGCT
>DWPV01003489.1:0-15124 GCA_018251915.1 Urbanus proteus proteus | reverse complement strand
CCCCCTATGTAATTTTTTTTTCGATATCTTCAATGTACAGACATCGACGTGTTACAATTTTATTATAAGTAGAGATTCATACCCACTATATCATCAAAACGCTCATCAGCATTGTTTTCAATGTCAAGATGACAGATAAATGCACAGATAAGGTCCACAACAAAGGACCCTGTTTTCCATTCTTGTTTAACTACTGGGTGATTAATAATTTAATTAGCTAAAGTTGCAAGATGCTATACTCCCGTGGGGCCGACGTGGGTTTAATAGTGATTCAAAGCGTGAACACAATGAGTCGGTCCCACGCGCCCTCCCCTCGGAATTCACTAAAGGTTGAATACACTCGAAGGAGCCTTCAGAACACAGACGAATTGTTAATAACCTGTCACAAATACGAGTGACAATCACTTATGGAATTTGAGAGACGGTTATTGATAAAGACACGCAATTATCTGAATTCTGGGTTATATATGTATGATTACAACGTGTACCAGCTTTTGGTTGTTTTTT
Source organism: Urbanus proteus proteus (assembly GCA_018251915.1). Lineage (NCBI taxonomy): Eukaryota > Metazoa > Arthropoda > Insecta > Lepidoptera > Hesperiidae > Urbanus > Urbanus proteus. The sequence continues at coordinate 14,617 of DWPV01003489.1, read as the reverse complement.
TTTTTATAATTATACCTAACAATAAGGCTGACGGGCTGATGGAAAGTAGTTACCGCCAGTCGATCGAAAGTAGTTTGCAACACCAGCGGAGTCGCACATGCATCGCCGGCTTTGAAGGAGAGCTCTTTTTGCACCTTTTTTGATTTTATAGAGAAATATGGATTTGCCGGGTTGTTTTTTTTATAATCAAACTTAACGATAAGTTAGATGGGCTACCTGACACCTTTGAATATCAAAAATGGTTGCTTATTGGTATTTAAAACACCAAAGAAGTCGCCCAAATATTGTTGACTTTGAACGCAAGCTCTATTTGGTTCTTTTTTAAGAGACCCACAGAGCTTAACATCTTTTTTTGGAAGGAAACCCATACCATACCTAAAAATACGTTGGTACGATTTATGATGATGGAATCATGAATATATGGGGACATTTGTAGGAGACAAATTTTCGAAGGTTAACTTTGTAGACTTTTGAATGTTAAACGTAAATTAAAATATGTAAACTATGAATTTAAAATCAAACACGTACACAATGATATGTCATATTAATTAATCGAAAACAAAAGTTGCCAAAGAAATATGATTCAAACATTGAGCAAGCAGATAACATTGTTAAAAGTTTATGAATGAACTATGCTTGGATGTTACAGCAATTACAGCACACATCAGACTATCTGACTAAATGGATCAAGTGACGCACCGTAGAACTAGTTATGCCGACTTGAGAGTCTTGAGACTGACAATTGTATGCAGATTTGTTCGCGTGTCGAAACTAAACCGGCATGATCAGAATTACCTAATATTGAGGTGTGACTGCAACATGCCTCGCTCTGAATCTCTGATCGCTTATGGTTACTTGAAAGGCCATTTGTATGTTCACGATTTGAGTCTCATGCAAATCTGAACCTTACGGCCTTGACGAGGCACGCGTGGACTGACAATTATCGGGTACAAGGGCCCGAGTGAAGAATGTGGCAAGTTGAGCAAATGATCGGAATAAGCAAGTCTACATGGTCTTGATCCAAAAAATAAATCCGTCCAGAATGTGTAAATCTTTCGTCCAACCTTGTCTCAATCACGACGTATTCACGTCACAATCGATAATTGAAAGCCAAACAAGTTTCAAGCAACGACAACTTTACCTTATCTTTTTTGTATTAATTTAAATCTGTACCTATACATATTTCCTCATAGACACTTACCGCTTACAAACAAAGTTAGGAAAACTCAAATCATAGAAGGAAAAAAATACATATTCATATTGCATGTCCACGATGAAAAATAACCTTTAGATTTCTCCAGACAACCTTGAAGGAAAATCCGTATCTGGTCCCCAAAGTATTGAATACAATATTTCCTTCCGACCTGGCCCTATTAATATTCTGATGAAACTTGCTCCAGGGCTGCATTTTATCCTCATTCCTTGACCTTAACTATATTATGAAGCAACCTTATTGCTTCCCTTTGACAGCGATGAATGAAATGAGGACAATGTTACTCTTATTCCTTATAAATTTATCCTTCTATCACCATGGCGAGAGAAAGATTCAGAATGGAAGGTCAATTCTAGTATGAACAATTTAATTCTTTTTTTAATGTTGAAAATTCGAAAATATTACATTTTTCTCTTGACAGTTTATTTTTGAGTTTTAGATAAGTAGGTCAAATTGTCATTTTATTTACATACGTTACATTCTGACTATAAAGCTATTGATAATTAAAAAAACTTGAAATATTGCTATACAAGCATCATTTTAAGTTAACAAAATTGAAGGTTAGTTAACCATTACTATTCTTTCATCGTTCTTCAAAAAAGGGGCCAAAAATATACCTACATTACAAGTTTTACGAAGTGTAACCCGTATGAGCAACTAAATATTGCGTCTCATAGTGATGTCATCACCAAAATTTCCAATCGTAACCGGATAACATTCAAAGACACTTTTTTTCTAATCCCAAACAAACGTTCGAAATGTATTTTCGTATTTATATTCTTTTTTTGGGTTTCAAAGTTTGTTATTACTTTACGTTTTTTCTGAATAATTATATAGTATATTTATTAAATAATTTAATCATCTTAGAATCCTAATGCGAATTTTTAACTGTCTTTTTTTATATATTTAATTATTAATTAGTAACATATAAACGTACTCAAAAATATATACTGTACGGTGATTTTCTTTTCATGTTTTACGGTTTTTAAGCATTTCAAAACGTATATTTCTTTATTATTTTAAAAATAAAGTTAAAAATTATGTTTTTACCTTTTATTACTTTTAATAAATTCATATTTACATGACTTAAAATAAATCTAAATTTGGTTCAAGCTAGAATTATACGAAATTTCAAACGACCTCGTGAGGTAATTCGTCTGGGTGTTACAACAAACACTAAATCTTAAGTAATAGATTCGGACCTTGTGAAAATTGGTTAATATGCAATTAGGTTTTTAGTATAAAATAATGGATACCTTGAAAATGAGGTAACTTTTAAACTATGAACTCTGTAACCCCTAATAACGAAGACGAGAATACTACTAAAGTAATTCAATTGTGATTCATATATTATAGTGAAATATTTTAATAGCTTTCAGTGATCTTAGAGCATTAAAATTTACGTCGATAATTTGTAATATTTGTTGTTTTCGTTCAAATCTATACAATTAAATAAAATTAAAGCGTCTGTTTGTGATTTCAAAATATCATTTTTTTACTCATGGCATATGAAAGTATACACGATAACTATAACGAAAAAGTAATTTTTAAAAAATTGACTGTCTGTCTGTCTGTTTGGCTGAGGTAATCTTCTAGACGCCTGCACCGATTTTGACGGGACTTTCACTGGAAGATAGGTGAAGATATAAATCATAAACATAAGCTACTTTAATTTTTGAAAAATCCATTAGCGCGCGCTCCACGCGCATGCGCGCGCTGTCGCAGGAGACCGGGATGACATTTATGTTTAAATTTGTATTATTTTTAAACGCGGGTGAAACCGCGTGGATCAGCTAGTCATAATAATACATCAATTGCATATTTGCAACTTTACACCGATGTTTTATTAATGACAATATTATTTATGCGTTACTAGTAGGTAGGTATTCACAATCAACACTAACGTAAATAGACCACCATTCGTATAGCCAAACATCGTGTTTCAAAGGAGTCTTAAATACAGTTTCATTGGATTCCACTTTCACAAGTTACATGCAAGAGATTAGTCTCGGGTAATTCGTGCAGAATGCATCAATGCCAATGAGCGTGAACAATCTTTAATGACCTCTTAGACGGCTCTTGCGGTTGTACGGCCTTCTTGTCACACACAAACTTCACGTTCCAAATGTTTGATCAAACCCGTCCAAATATGTGATGAATTTGGGAAGTCAAGGACTAGACAACTAATACCACTCTTTCACATCTATGAACAGCGTAAGAAGGCAAAGTGATTACATTTTGAAGACTTTGTAGAAGGTGGTAGAGCCCTTTGTGGTTCTTCTCGAGCGGCACTACCGCCACATCTTTTTCTGCCTAATTATAGCAGTATTGAGGGCTGCTATGTCTGTGTTCTGGCTTAAAGTGTATAGACTTAGTTAGCGACTTAGTCCTCAGGGGTAACGACGCATCTCTGGTCGACCCCAGGTAGAATCCAAAATCTTATCTGGGCTTGATCACAGATGTTCTTGGCTGGTAATGAACAATCTGATGGACAGCATGCTGCTTGCTACTTCTAAGTATTCTATAAAAAATATAATCAGTGATTAACAATTTCTCAACATGAATAACAAACGAGGACGTCCGATGAAAGGCAGCGGGTCAGCACTTAATTGTTTTAACCTCTCTTCTGTCAGAAGACTTGGCAACCAATTATCTTAATGCGAAATTGATATTTCATGTTTTTTTTAAACGCTAGTAAAAAGATAAAAATATTAGTTATAAGGTTAAGGTTACTTTACGTTATATCGTTTATAATAATAACAGAAGCGTTTTTGAAAGTCTTTAGAAGGAGGCATGTCATGAATAAGGACGGGTAGATTATACCACGGGTGTTCGTGGCAATATATTTTTCGTAATATAGAAGTAGGAAACGTGCTGTCTCTCTGATGATCAGTCACACCAATGGACATCTGTTGGTAATCACCGGGGGTTCCTCCGGAGTCAAAATCACAAAAACGAAATCAAAAATATTTTATTCAAAGTAGATTCTTTACAGAATTCTTTTTGAACGTCAGTAATATTTTTTCTTCTACCAACACTTCGGAAGGTGTTTAGTTATGTCGGACAGCAAAGGGTCCGAATAACGAGAGTAGAGTCCGTAGTCTGCAGAACGATTTACCATCTAAATAAAAGTTATCATTATCGGACGGATTGCACACGTTTACTTCCATTATATAACAACATAGTACATTCAACTCGACAGTCTAACCAATAAAACCTACCTGAGTAACATCATCGAAGGCTGCCACAAAATGCGGTTAGTCTAGTATTCGTTAAAGCCTTTCACAACTAGATGACTGACATTCCAGATTACACAAATTAAAGGTGTGCCATTAATTGATTGCAATGATTTATGCATTTTAACCTTCAATGAAGTCGCCATTGTCGCAATAATTTCCTAGTTTATATTTATGGTGCAAACAACAATTTCCTTTAAGAAATATGGACGTTTAATTACAGATCTCAACAGATCAATGTCGTATACATAATATAATTGTTAATTATAATAAAAGTGAAATTTGAAATGAATTTGATAGTGAAGGAAAACGTTGAGAGAAGATAATTTAAGTTTCCTCGGGAGATTTACTGACAGATTACAATAATCCTGGCATTGATAAAATCTGTACAATCTAACTACGAACCGCGGTAGGTTCGTATTAAGTTTACAAAAACGCAGTGAGCCAATAGGAAATGCCGAGAATTGCCGATCCCTGATTTAAAGTATCTAAATAACGTAGAAATATTGCAACTACGTAGAATTAAATTCTACAAATTATAAATATATGTTTCAGAGAAGAATGCGTAGGTAATAACAAATGGTAAAGCCGGTCGGCCTTACGCGACATAAAGCAAGAAATACGCAAAATAATACCATTTTGCGATACTTTATGCATCGCGAGATATGCATTAGTCAGTTATTGTTTGCAAAGAATTGCATTCATATCATTCAGACAATACTTAGGGTCGGTTCCATTGTCCTATCGGCACTTATGAAGTCTATTTATATGGTATTATGTGAGCTACTTAATACTAAGCACAGACATATATTTCAATAGATTACGCATCTATCGCCATTTGTGTGACAACCAAGCGTGTTACTTTTGCCGTTTAATTTCTGTATAAGAACACCTTTGTCTATAGATAGGCAATTAAAAAAAAATAACTTGCAGATAAAATCAATCTTTTCGGTTACCTCGGACAACCTTATTGTTCTTGAATTTCTACAATTAAATATAACACAATTAGGTGTAATTATTTATGATTTCGTCGTTCAGTCGAAAGGAGCTCATTGGCCTCCTTTGCGCTCCGTTTTGGAACGCGTAAGACATGCACTTGCGGAATCTATCTAGATATTTGTCTGTGATACTAAGCGATGCATTATTAAAGCATCATACGTTATTCCTTGAATGGCCGCATAATCACCGACAAGACATGTATATTATTCTTTTAGCGTGAAGTCACTGATGTTGAAAATATTCTACTACAGGATGTTCTGTAAATGGTATTCATACTGATTTTATTATTATGGCAATAATGGGTATTTAGTTAGAAATGTCATCTGACATGAATAAGCTAAGAAAACATTTACTATCGGAATGGGTATTTAAATAGGCATATAGAAATGACTTGACATTAAAGCTACCTATCTTACGAAAAAAAAAAATTATTATATGTATAGATATATTATAGGGATTAACAAAACCACCAAGATTTTATTCGTCAGATTCTCTATACCTGATGATTTTGATCCTAATGATTATGACCACTAGACTAAAAATACTTTTGTTAAATAATATGCAATTGCATCGACAAACACACAATAGGAACAGAAGAAAAAAAATAAGCGAGTGAGGCACCTGTATATTTAGTAAAAAAAAACAGAATAACAAAATATTGAAATAAACAAGTATTTTTCACTAAATTGCAATTTTTCATGGTCAGTGGCGTGACTTAGTATCTTCGTACGTCTATGTAAAAAGATCATAAGCATAAGAAAACCAAATTCGTAACACCCTGTGTGTGTCTAACAATCAGAACAATATTATTGTTTACATGATTGTTGTGTTCGTCACACGAAATCCGATCGTCGGCTCCACACGTCAGTGCTATAGCAGAATCGATGCGGGCACTTCCTCTAAAAATTAAAAAACAAAAATGTCAAATCGTGCGTTCCTGTCTAACCGGTGAGATGTGAGGGAGAGATGCCGGGGAATGCGGTGCGAAGCCGGCGGTACCGCAAAACGCCGCGGACGCCCAAGTCGGCCCATGCGCGGTACTACTACACCCGGTCCATGGTGGTGGGCTCGCCTGTACGACGACGGCCCAACTCACCACGGATAAGGTAAGGTTAACGGTTAATAGAGTTGCCAATCATACTTTAGATGACGTATCCTAATTTATTTTTGAAATGAATATAAAGTATATAAAGTATTTTTATACTTTTGTTTACCAATAAAGTTTGCAAAATCACTCTATTCTGTACCTTTCACAAATTTTTTTCGTAATAAAATAATATGAAATATCGATACGAGAAGAAAAAATAGAGTCTATAATCTTAATTTAAAAAATACTTTTTTTTCTTGTAAAATAAATTGTTGTCGTGGACAATTTGCTAGACTGGTCTGGCTTAGGTATAGTCATTAAAAATGTACATATAAAATTAAAAATCTGTATTCGTAGCGATAAAACAAAAAAAAATAGGTTTATATGTATTTTTACTAAATGCATTATCATTAATGAAGGTAAATAAATGTATTACCATAATGAAGGTTGAAGTTTATATGCTACTTGACGAAATTGACTCATAAAAACAATTAATTAGATCGAGACACTAACGGACAATTAAATTACTTACCTAATCGATTCATATGATAGGTAAGTATAAGTATATTATACATTTTGTATTTTCTTCAGTAGGTAATTAAGACCGGTTGTCATAATGATATAATTATATGTAAATTAAAAACAGGTAAGGAAGCAAATATTATAATCACGTTTTCCATTAACATGCCTGTAATAAGAGTCACGAAAAATCATAGACAATGAATTAATGTTTTTATAACCATTTATATGCAACGTTATGACTTGTCTATGGATAACATATCAAACCTATTCCATGTGTTTATTTTTATTTATAATAATCATATAATTATGTAATTACCGAATGTAAAAAAGGTGATGTACACGAAAGGCACTCTTATGATATATCTTTAATATTTATTTAAATTCAATGTTTTCCTTTAGGTAACGTTGTTTTCATGTGATGCAAATATAGAATCAACATAAACTAGTTTAATTTACCTACACGTTTTCCGTCTAAAATGTGATTTAATCATCGTCTAGTGTACCTATAAAGATACAAATAAGAAATAATCCAAACAAATCCTCAGGTATAGGTACAGGTAATTGCGCCTGTAATCGATCAAATAGACTCCTCTATTTGCAGTTAAACAGCTATTAGCTTACAGCCAACTGCTTAACAGCGTAATGTTAAGTGCCTGCGCCTATTGGAAGGTCGCTAGTGCACGGAGGCCCTGAGCGGCCCTTGCTATAACACTACACTTCGCCTCCATATTGTGATTGTCTTGAATAATAACACTCCCTCTCTAGCCGTGGATGTTGTGGGCGACTAAGAAAAAAAAATATGGGCAACATCTTTCTTTGTAAGGTCAACACCTACTACGGTATGCAACATGTATGTCAGAATTCCACTCACGAAACCAATATCAATCCCAATTCCAATCCATTTTTTCCAACCAATTTGGAACTCAATCGGCACTAGTGTCGACCCAATTCCAATTCCCATCGATTGGAATTGGTTTCATAAATACACTGCAGAACGTGTATCATATCTATTGTGACGACTATCAACAAAAACGTCAAAAACCGTCAGAGGAGGCTTATGTCAAGCATTGCACCATAAAAGGCCGATGGATAGATGGATGGATCTCAAAAATATTAAACATTAATCTGTCAATATTTACTAACAAGCTAAGATATAAGTAGAGTTCCTTTCACATTTCCCGTGCATCTGGCCAACCTTGAAGGACAACGCCACTTCCGCCATTACACCAGACATATTTGGTTTTATAGCTCATCAGAATGTGTTAATTTTATGAGCATCGTGGAGATCTTGTCTGCACATCATTAATTTTATTCATTAAGAAAAATAAATATTATTTTTAACATTACAAGTATTTCTCTTATTTAATTAGCGACACAATAAAAGTATACATCAATTGTTTATGCATTGCAACATATGAAATGTAATTTTCAGAAGAACTTGGATTACTTTTAAACTATTGGCACATACTATATTTAGTATGACTCAATTGTTCAGAAAATATGCGGATCTGAATTCAGAGGCAAATTGAGATATACTTTCGGTACAACTTATATCCTTGATTCATTAAGACTGTAATTCAAAATGACGGCTTTATTGGTAAGTATATGTTACTCGCTCAGACTTAATGTAGACCGAGCGGGGGTAAATAAAACAAGAGGTAAGTTATAATAAAAACCATAGAGTTATTATATTTAGAGTAGAACAGCCATAGGCAGGCTGTAAGTTCGAGTATCCAATAAATAATAAAAGAGGGAAGATGACAAACCTATAACCTTATCTTTGTTTATAACCTTACCTTTGACTAATCACTTTATTAAATAAGGTAGCCTCATTTGCTTTATCCTTTTTTCGATGAGCACATTTTAGGCTGGCTTCAATTCTAAGTATAATAACTCTATGTAAAAAACTTAGCAAAAATAAACATAAATTCAAAATTGAATGTGACAGATACAATAACGGAAGTGACTTATGTCCTCCAAGGTTGCCAGCCTGAAGGAAGCCAGGTGGCAACCGAAGTGAAAGGCACGGTCATTCATTCATCTCATCTTGTCAAAATCTATAATATAAATAGCCTGTGTCTCGACCTCCTGCGATTGGTCGAGGCAAATGAAGGACCTTGATTCGATTTAAACAAACATATTTTATAAAATAAAATATTCATATATTAATAATATATAAATCAATTTTATTGTTAAATCAGAAACGTTAAATAGATTATTCCCATTCATTTTATGGCTTTATTTGTAAAGACATTTAAAAAGCTTTTTTTATTTTTAGTTTCACTTTTCTACCGACATTCACCGGGAATAGAGTACAAGGGTAAAGTTGATAATGTGCACAAATATTAGATACAATAAAACTAAAATTTAAAAAAGAAATGTAGATTATTAAGACGCTTTCTTGAAATAAAAAAAAAACTTTTTGCAACTTGCAAAACTAATTGCTATCAGTAGAGTTCGCTTAATGCACAGCAATACTCTTTAATCATATTTCAACGAAGCACATCATCAAATCAATAAAAACTTTTTCGTAGCACAGCGACTAAGCAATCTTGTAACAAAACAGTAAATTACTTACGTTATAACAAAAACTATGCATAGCTTTGAAAATGCCTTGTGGCTCTAATTGAGCCAACCCTTGACTTTTGACTCACGCATTGTTTATTGCGACATTTGATTGTGTGGGAAGATTAAAATGTCTTAATATTAATGTGTAGGTCACGCCAAAAAAAACATACCGGCGATATATACCTATGACACACCATATCATGAGATTCTGCGAAACGCTTTAAGAATTAAGCTTAATTAATCATACTAAAGGTAAAGGTAGCTAATAATGCGCATACGACAAAAGGTGCGATGTGAGGACGATTATGTATAAAAAAGGTATGCGGGCACTTCCTGAATATAAAGAGTTCAAATTAGAACAAAGAGATATCTTACAAATAATAAAAGTGATAAAACCCTTCTTGGCACTACAACATAACGTTAATGCATTTAACTATTTAATAAGCGCTGCTATGTTTGCTGCGCGGATTGCTGCGCAAAATTGTGAAGCGTTCCACATTTTTCTCCACCAACACGCATTGGAGCAGCGTGGTGGAGTAGGCTCCAAGCCTCTCAGCTGTGGCAGAAAACCTGTGCTCAGCAGTGTGACTTAAAAAGGGTTGTGGCGTTGGCTACGTTTGAAGGTGTTTAGTTTAGTTAAGGCCGAAACCACCTTGGGTTCAACTTTGGCCTCAGCATTAAGTGACCAATCGTACATGTGAATCCCAATGTTACTTGGGGTTAACTATATATGCCACTGAATTATGACTAGGTCCAGATATCTGTCTTAAATGACATCATTTTCTTCCTCCTGTGGATGTTTTAAAAGGTGACTAAGGCAGCAACCATCATGATGCCTCATGTTACAATAAACTGCCTGAAACGCACCACGCAAGGGTGCTTTCTTTACGGATAAATTGGGATCGGGAATTCTGCCTCATATGACTCTGCCTATACACCAAAAAATATCTTAAGAAGATGTCCCCCAAAATGAAAACGTCCGAAGTTCAAGAATATAAACCAAAACATTAGTTTTTAGTGTAATAGTCTCAAATAGTACGTCGTGACTTTTGACACGCATCTCCATTGCGACACGTCATTCAGCTCGGAATCCGGTTGGAGTCGTCCTAAAGGTTAGAACGAATATTAATGCTTATGTAACCAACAACCAACAATGTGCCAATAAAGTATGGGAATGTAAATACTTGTCGATCCATTCATTGTTGCCAACTCTGATCCTATCCCCCTAATTTTAGGGAAATTCTATTTATGTAATTTTAGGAGGATAAAATGTAGCTACTTAGACTTAGGCGGCCTTTTTATAGTTGCCAAGAAAGCGTCCATTCAGAAAGGTCCTTATTGTTTTAAGTGTTCAAGCTTACTGTGTTTGTCGAGGAATGACGAATAGAAAAAAAATATTACCAAAGTATTTATGTATTACCAAAATTATAATTGCCATTTCCTGATTGTGTTTTAAAAGATAAAATAGATACATACCTACCTATACATGACTTATCTACGTTTCAATACCAGCACCTACCATAAAACCTAACATAAAATTTTATACTGAGAAGAAAATTATAAATGTCTTCCTTATTTACAAGATACATAAATCTCCTTATAAGTAAGCTAGTAATACCTATCAGGAACAATAAAATACAACACTACGGCAAAAAAACAGTTTTAGTCTGGTAGTACTTACTTATATATCTATTGCAATTTGCAGCCTCCAATACTTAGAACCTGGGTTCTAGATAACATATAACTTCTCACCACAGTCGGATTTTTGGAAGTTGGTATATCTACTTCAACTTATTAAGTATACATACATTACTACTCCTGTACTCTTAGTACGAGTTTGTTACGTTTCCTTAATACGATCTCGGTTTACGTTTACGCCCGTTTTTCCATAGTAAAATTTTAGTACCTAAACGGTCCGCTAGGAGCGCTTTTGTTAAAAATATACTTTAGGTACCTATTGCATTAATGCGTACTCGTATGTATAGTTTTTTTTTAATTCGATTTTTTTTAAAGGTACTCGTTTTGGAAATACGAGAAAAGCGCCTAATTGGATGCCAATATACAGTATGTGTATAAAATGATTTAATTAGCAGGATTGCATATCAGTGCAACGTGTGGCTAAGTAGCGTTTAATACATTCGTAAGAGGTGGCTCGCCTCGCGGTATGTGGAGTAAGGTGAGCAGCGCGCACTGGTTTGTGTAGGGCTGTCAACTGTGAGGTCCCGGGTTTATCCCAGTTTTAAAATACTGACCGTTGGAGTAGACGGCTCTTTGAGTGGAGTGGAGGCTAACTTAGTTTGGGACGCCCCCCCCCCCCCTGCGAGGTGGCGCGATGATCTGCGCCGGGCGGCGGGAACTATATGGTTGCGAAGAGCTGAAGATGGAGCTTAGAGACGTACCTGGGGAGAAGCCTATGTCCAGCAGTGGACTAATGTAGGCTGATGATGAAATACTAACACTTTCTATACTAACATTCCTTGGTAAAATGCAAAAAATCAGACCAGGAAGAGAGAGGTGAATTCGTAATTCAGATGTCTAGTTGAGCATCGAACCCGGGACCTTGTGTTTTGCCCCGAACTAAACACCGGTAGGTCGACCGCTCTACCATCAAGTTTTACAACATAAATGTTTATCATATGAGGTGAAATATTAAATTGTCTGCGGCAAAATACAACCCTTTTAGATCTTTAAAAACCTTTTGTCAAAGCACTCGAAGAGAGCGAATCAAATCTCGACCTTTATTTTGTAGGCACATGCCTATATTAGGTCCAAAGTAAAATAAAATGGTAAAACACTTTTTGACTAAACATTTCATTGTAACAAGAATATTTCCAAGATTTTTGATGTCCATCTATTCTATCTTACATAAGTCAACCCTAAGTTTAACTACATAGAAGGTTAACGTACGGAATACATGTCGTCTAAAGTATCAAAAATCTTTATTGCCCTAGTGATAAGACCGTCTATGCTGAAGCTTGTTTTTTAGCGAAACATCAGTGCCGAAACATCGCAAAAACCGTCATAGGTGGTAGATGACCGTAATGTTCCCGTTAAGAAAAAGCTCAGCACTGTTCTTATGTCTATACAAATAAATAAAATTGAAGTGTATGTGATTTCAAAATAACAACTTTTTATTCAATGCATATTGCCCCCTGCGAAATCCATAGTAGAGGTGGAGTTCAGGGTTATTGGTGGCCTTATATACCTATCTGTCGACAATTTAACGACTGTTAATGGACTACAGATGTGTACCTCGAAGCGCGCATAGCCCTGCAGATTGCGTAGATCTTTACCGATCTACAAAGTTAAGCAACGTCGGGCGCGGTCGGTAGATGGATGGGTGACCGTTCGTGGCAAACATTTCATGTGTGTTTCCGTGCTTCGGAGGGCACGTTATGCTGTCGGTCCCGGTTGTTATCCTTGGATAGCAGTCGTTAAACCTTGTCGGAGGCCTTATGAGCGGTTTGAAAATTTTCGACACAGGTTGGCCACTAACCCGTATCCCCTCCACCAACACGCATTCGAGCAGCGTGGTAGAGTACGCTCCAAGCCTCTTTCAGATGTGGGAGAAGACCCGTGCCCAGCAGTGGGACATAAAGGGGTTGCGGCAGATGTGTACCTATTGCATAGCATTCGATGACATCAGCCTGCATTTTATGCACTGTATACACCTTAGTAAATCCCGTCCAATATATAAAAATCCGTGTGCAATGTTTTGAAGACATAACTACCGTGAAGTGTAAGAGATTGCGCTTGGACATACCTTAGTCGTTATTGTTATTAGCAGAGAAACAAGTTAGTTACACAGTTATTGTTAAGACAGCGCTGGAGCGTGGCCGATACATTTCGTGCCGTGTTATGAACAGATTGCAAACACCAAATCGTGACAATAATTTTGATTACAGAATGTCAATAAAACTTACATAGCCAACTTACCACTTAAAGTAAATTAAGCACCTGACGTCACAATATGTCAGAATCAATAAAATGTATTTAACTTTCTAACACGTTTAGTTTTAATTAGGAAATCTATTATTGTAAAAAATATTATTTAAAAAAATATATATTTTATACATTTGTAATGGAGACCTTATAAAACGACCAAGATAGTAAATAATAAAATAATCATTCACAAGAATCAGTACGAATTTACGATAAAAATTAATCGAATGACCTCTATGGAGGCGGCTGTAAATCCAATAGGAACAACACAAAATTAGTTTTTAGAATAACATTCCATTATCTAAAGACTCATGAAGGTCAGTCCACGAATACCAAAAAGGAAACAAAACTAAATTTATAACTGACCCACCTTTAATATACTGTATATTCACCTATACTCGTATTTTGAGCAACAATAAAATTTACTTCTCTTCTTTTCCAGATGTCAGTCCGCTCCAAAAGTAATGGATAGCCACAGTAGATCCGCGTCGCCGCGGGAGCCGTCGCGGCCGCAGCACCGGCCGCCGTCGCCGCCCTCCTCCCCGGCCGGCTTCGACAACCGCGCCTACCAGCACGACGAGGACCCCAACCACAACGACTCCTTCGCCTCCAACCAACCACACCAGAACGGACACACCAAGGAACCCAACGGAGACACGAAGACACTCGAAGCCGTAAACCTTGAGCTCATCAACTTAACGCCCAAAAATGGAAACGCCAAGAAAAAGGACGTCGAAGTCGACATGAACGCGTCGAACCCCTACGATGAATACTTCGTGCCAGTCAACGAGCACAGGAAATATATGAGGTTTGTGGCTTTACAAGTATTTCCTTAGAATTGGATTGCGTCAAGCTTTCAATAACAATAGAAGCTTATTGTGATTTAAGAGACGCGTCAAAATGATGCTTACCGCCGCTCTTTTCAAAGTGGTGGGTGACAATGTAACCTAAGTATGTAGCAATTCAATAAATCAAATCCTTTGATTATATACTCTCTAGATTGAACATCGCTTATCAAATGTGTTTAGTAAAGTAAGGTCCAACTCGGGG